>LPNX010636249.1:101993-172248 GCA_001517045.1 Pseudotsuga menziesii
GCCATTGAAGACAATGATAAAGAAGATGAGGAAAGAACTAAAGAAGATGAAGATTCTTGTGAAGAATATGTTTTGATCTCTGCACTCACAGGTTTAGTATCACCTAGGAATGATACCTCGCTAGTAAATAGTGGTGCTTCCAAGCACATGGCAGATTACAAGGACTCACTCTCCTGTCTTGTACATAAGGATTCCCCACACAAAGTAATGCTTGGAGATGATTATCAATATCCCATCACAGGGATAGGAGAAGCCTCCTATAAGTTGGACTCTGGAAAGTCCATGAAGATGAAGGATGTCATGTATGTTCCAGGACTAATGAAGAATCTCCTTTCTATCTCAACTTTAGATACGAAAGGTTTCAAAGTTGCTTTTGTAGATGGAGAATTCCTCATGTGGACAAAAGGAAAAACTATAGATGATGCAGTAGTGATTGGAGTTGAAGAAGGAGGACTCTATAGATTAAAGGGGAATGTAGATTCAACCTTAATAACTAATACCATAATCCCATGTGAGTTATGGCACAGAAGACTTGCTCATGTACATTACAAGGCATTACCAATTGTGAGCAAGGTGTTGACAGGTTTACCAGAGATTCAAATAAATCATGAAGGGGTGTGCAAAGGATGTGCACAAGGAAAGAATACTAAGAATCCTTATCCAAACAATGATAACAAAGAAAAAGGGATCTTAGACATTATTCACTCGAATGTATGCGGGACAATGCAAACTAATTCATTAAGCAGGTATGTTTACTATGCTTCATTTATTGATGACTACTCCTGCAAAACTTGGATTTATTTCTTGAAAAAGAAGGATGATGTGTTTGAAAAGTTCAAAGAGTTCAAGGCTCTTGTGGAAAACCTCTTTGAAAAGAGGATGAAGACCTTAAGATCAGATAATGGAGGAGAATTCACTTCAAATGAATTCAACGAGTATTGTAAAGAAACTGAGATTAAGAGGGAGTTCACCATTCCCTATAATCCACAACAAAATGGTGTGGCAGAAAGAAAGAATAGATCTATCATGGAAGTTGTAAAAGCTATGATCCATGATCAAGATCTACCTATGTACTCGTGGGCATAAGTAGCCAGAACAACAGTATATGTACAGAATAGAATCTCCCACAGTGCCCTTGGGAATAAGACTCCAAAAGAGATGCTTACCGGAGAAAAGCCCGAAGTCAGCGACCTAAAAATATTTGGTTGTCCGGTATACATACACATTCCCAAAGAGAAAAGATCAAAGCTAGATTCTTTAGGAAAGAAGGGATTGTTTGTAGGATATAGTGAGCAATCAAAAGTTTACCGAATTTATATCCCAGGATATCGACAAATTGAACTAAGCAGAGATGTTACTTTTGACGAAGATACAACTTTCAGAAAATCAAGGAAAGACAAGGAAGTCGAAGAGGAGCATGAAACTCCCAGAGCTACAGAAGTTTCTAAACCAGTTAGAAATGAGGAGGAAGAGCAGATGCTTGAGGATCATGACATGACAAAACCTTAGAGACCTGAAGAATTGCCTAGAGAGATGATCTCACGCAAAAGAAGGCCTCCTTGGGCACGAGAAGTAATTGAAGAAGCAAAAAGACATGGTGTCCCAGAAGGAACCATTAGAGAAAGAAAGAAGCCAAATCCATACCCTAGTTATGTGGCTTTGATGTGCGATCTTGTTGACAAAGAATCTACATGCTTTGAAGAAGAAATAAAGTAGAAGGAATGGGTAGATGCCATGGTAGAGGAATACCAATCCATTATAAATAATGATGTATGGGAAATAGTACAAAGACCAAAGAACAAGTCAGTGGTATCCTCGAAATGGATCTACAAGACAAAGCATTCAACAAACGCTAGTATAGACAAGTACAAGGCAAGATTCGTAGCTCGTGGATTCTCTCAGAAGGAAGGAATCGACTATGAGGAGACCTTTACACCAGTAGCTAGGTACACCTCAATTAGAACCATCCTTGCCTTGGCATCCAAAATGAAGTGGAAGTTACATCAGATGGATGTAAAGACAACCTTCCTAAATGGTTTGATATAAGAAGAAGTATATATCGAACAACCACGAGGTCTTGAGACAGATAATCAGAAAACTCATGTATGCAGACTCAAGAAGGCATTGTATGGGTTGAAGCAAGCACCTAGAGCATGGTATGGAAGAATTGATGGATTCCTGATGAGTTTGGGCTTTGCCAAGAGTAAAGCAGATTCCAACCTCTACTATAAAGTTGAGGATGATGGGATTATGATATTACTACTATATGTAGATGATGTTCTTGACAGGTGAAGACAAGCCCATCAACAAATGTAAGAAGAATCTCGCTGCAGAATTTGAGATGAAAAACTTGGAATGATGCACTACTTTCTAGGTCTTGAAGTATGGCAGTATCCAGATGAGATTTTCCTAAACTAAGGAAAATATGTAGTAGAGATCCTAAAGAGATTTGGAATGATGGATTGCAAGGCTATGACTATTCTGATGGCAACAAATTTGAAGCTATTGAATGATGACTCTTCAGAGATAATAGGTGTCACCTTATACAGACAGATTATTGGTTCTCTAATGTACTTAACCAATACAAGGTCAAATATATGTTTTGTTGTAAACACTCTAAGTCAATATATGGTGAATCCTAGACATAATCACCTAGTAGGAGTAAAACATGTGATGAGGTACCTAAAGGGGACTTTAGACTATGGTCTCAGATATGCATCAGATGTCGATATCAGATTTCATGGATTTACATATTCAGATTGGGCAGGAAGTGTCGTAGATAGAAAGAGCATTTCAGGATGTTGTTTTAGTTTGGGATCCGACATGATCTCATGGTTCAATAGAAAGTAGTCCAAAATTGCACTTAGCACGACAGAAGTTGAATACATTGCAACATGTTCATCCTGTAGCGAAGCAGTATGGCTTCGCAAGATATTGACAGGATTATTTGATGCAGAAGTAGATGTGATTGATATCCATTGCTATAATCTGAGTTGTATTAAGATGACAGAAAACCCGATGTTTCATGATAAATCAAAACATATCAAAATTAGATATCATTACATCCGGGATATGGTACAGAAGGGAGCTGTAAAGCTCAAGTATGTTTCTATAGAGGTGTTGTCCACCGATTGTACACCAACAGCAGAAATCTAATGAAAGTTGTCTCCTCACTTAAAAAAGTGGGAGAGGTGTGACTTTGGGGGCAAGCACAGAGCTAGGTACTGTCACCTACTCCTAGCTCCTCCGTTTAGGCTAACTCCTAACGAAGCTAAGGGGGGTAGTCCCTACAAAGAGTTTACTAAGGCTCTTAAGGTTGTTAAAGTGTTTTTAGGTTACGGATGCGGATGGGTGTTGTTTAGGAATTTAATGTAATTAGAAGTGTTTGTTTATTAAGAGAATGATGATTAATCAGAAGCAATCCACGTTGCTAACAAGAGATTACACAGATAAGCAAATATTCCAGGCTAAGCATTCAGATATAACAATTGAAATGAACCATATACAGTTGATCAATATAGAAAATTACTCAGATATAGCAAAGGACCAGTGCCTTATGGAGTCAAATAAATGTGTGAAAATAAAATCTAGGAATTAAGCTAGTGAGTATTAGGTTTTGCAAGTGCTCTTGGTAGTTTTTAATAGTGGTCTTGCTTACGGTAGCTGGATGTCCTAACCGGAAATACCTTCAGTGGCTCCGTTCAAAGACATGGCGGACCTGTTTAGGGTCATAGGTAAGTGTTCAATAACTTAACTACCTGTGCCCAGATTGGGTAGCTCGGCGCCCACACTTCGAATTTGCCCACATGCCTCGGTATTTAAACGAAACAACGCCGATGCGTTGGTTATGGGGGAAAAGTTTTAATTAAGTTACTCTTGTGGGGTTTTAAAGATCCAGTGTCGTTTCTGGGTATTCCGATCAGAGATCAGTCAGAGTATACTCCAACAAGGAGGGAAGGGAGTTAATTAATTAAAGGGGTGTGTGCATTGAAGATTTTATTAAGTTAATTAATTAGACTCTCTGACAGAGAGCGCTCTTGACCTTGTCTTATGACAAAGGTTCAAGAGTCTTATCTAATTTAGATGAGACTAATGTAAGGATGATGCAAATACTAAGATGCTCCTTGACAGAGAGTGCTCTTGACTTGTGTTTTTGCAAGTTCAAGAGTCTTACTTAAGAGTTAATTGATTAAACAAACACAACAATTAAGATGAAAGTGGTTGATTAAACTCTCCGATAGAGAGCACTCTTGATCCACCTTATGGTGTGATTCAAAAGATTTAAGCAGTTGATTTACTTAGAAAGATAAACAATTTGAAAGAGTAATCAACTTAATTAAAGAATTAGAAGTGATGGATTAACAATTAATATTCTAAGAATAAGATGCAAATAATGATGAAAACAAGCAAATCTAACCTAAGCATATACAAGTAGACACAACACAAGCCTCCCCAAATGGAGGAGGATGAGAGTGGGGACTTAAAAACCCCACTCAAACACAAGATCTTTATTAAAATTTATACAATGTGCTTTAAGGATTTTAATCCTTGAAAGGACTTTTCAAAAGAAAGCAAAACAACTCTACTGATATTAGGACTTGTGTAAAAAGGAGAGTGCTTTTACTTTTACTTGGAGATATTTCTAAAACCTGTGAAAAGGGAAAAGAGAAGAAGTTTGAAAGAGAGCCAAAAGAGCAAAGAAAAAGAGGGCTGAAACAAAAGAAGATGAGGGAAAGAAGGCGAGAAAACAAAGAGAGGGTCAAAACCAAAGAAAGGGAGGAATAGGGCAGCCAACTATGAAGCTAAAGGAGGACAAAAATTGAAGAAAACGGGGCAACGAAAGAGAAAACAAATGGCTGTCATAAAAATTACAAAACAGGACAGCGAATAAAAAGTGGAAGAAAAGGCCAATAACAAGGTCGAAAAAGGCCCAAAAACTAGGGCAAAAAGAGGCAAAAAAGGAAAGAAGACTACGGCACACTAGGGCTGTCCAAACTGAAGAAATAAGGTGGTAAATGAGAGAAAAAACAGGGCAGCGATCAAGAAGAGGTAATAAAGCGCAAAACAAAATAACTTGTAAAAAGGGGATTAAGGAGAGGAAGAAGGAAGGTTTTTTGTAGCTTATTTCTTTGATTTTTTTTTACAAGTTTTCCTGCTTAACCTGTCATAGAGAGAAAAAAAACCAGCGAGCTATTTACCTGCAAAATGATGGGTTAAACAATAGAATATACTACAAAAATACACCTAGCATTTGAGCAAAATATAGGAACCTTGTGCTGCTTCAAATACTAACTAGATCTAAGAGAAAGAAGACTTCCTAGATCTAAAAATGGAAGCAAGTAGATGCAAAATATTTACTTTATAGATCAAGATACTACTTGCAAATATAAAGTTAATGAAAGATTTTGTTTTTAGGGGTAAATATAAGAGATGGAACCACTTGGATCTTTGAATCTTTGAGGCCACCTGGATCTCAATCAGTATGCAGCTGCTAGAAACTTGTGCTTGACTCCGAGAAAAAGAGATGCAACTTAGTTCAACCTTTTACTTGGTGCAATGGAGTGATCTGCAATCAAAAGACTTGTATTCTTGCCAAAAAGGGGGATTAAAACATGTATTATTTACTAATCTGAATAAAAAAAGCATGAGATATAACTAAATAAGACAATGCTCTTACAGATTTCCGAAAGTAAATAAGTAGATAACTTGAAACTACAAATATCTACTCTTATGTGCTTATATAAGCCCTCTAAAGCATTTATAAATACCCACAGATTAGCAAACAAAGGAGAAATTAAAATTGTATCACCTCATTAATCACAGCACATGAATCGAGAATCCACACCACATGAGCCTCCAAAGCCTTTCTTTATTCAAAATGGTTACATAAGAGCAACAAGTATTACAATAATTCACCAGAGGTTCTTTGCATCAATCATCCACCATGATAGAGCTGAAAGAGCCTCTATTTATACAATGAGACAGTGCTAAAACCCTAAAACCAAACCTCATAACCTAACCAGCCTGGCCACCAAACGGAGAACCCAAACCTAAAAGTCAAGAGCTGGGAGTGAGGGGAGGCTTCCACCTAGGCAAGACGCCCCCACTCCAACCCTAGCCACTGAAATCAACCATCAACTGAGCCCACACGTGTGGAAGGCGCAACCAAGCTGAGGAGGGGCGTGAGCTGTGAAGGAGGTGTCTGGTGAGGTAGGTAAACCACCTTTTAGGTTTGGCAGAAGTCCTTGCTAGGTTTGGGAAGGCCACTGGTGGTGCAAGCCTTAGTCTTCACCTCGATCAAATCACTGGACCAATGAATGCTCTCCATCTCATTTTTAGCTGGAGATGACAAAGCGGCTAACTGATAATAAATTAATTGCAAATAATGATGAAGACAAGCAAATCTAACCTAAGCATACACAAGTAAACACAACACAAGCCTCCCTAAATGGAGGAGGATGAGAGTGGAGACTTAAAAACCCCACTCAAAAACAAGATCTTTATTAAAATTTATACAATGTGTCTTAAGGATTTTAATCCTTGAAAGGACTTTTCAAAAGAAAGCAAAACAACTCTACTGATATTAGGACTTGTGTAAAAAGGAGAGTGCTTTTGCTTTTACTTGGAGATCTTTCTGAAACCTGTGAAAAGGGAAAAAATAAGAAGTTTGAAAGAGAGCCAAAAGAGCAAAGGAAAAGAGGGCTGAAACAAAAGAAGATGAGGGAAAGAAGGAGAAAAAACAAAGAGAGGGTCAAAACCAAAGAAAGGGAGGAATAGAGAAGCCAACTATGAAGCTAAAGGAGGACAAAAATTGAAGAAAACGGGGCAGCGAAAGAGAAAACAAATGGCTGTCATAAAAATTACAAAACAGGACAGCGAACAAAAANGGAAGCCAACTATGAAGCTAAAGGAGGACAAAAATTGAAGAAAACGGGGCACCGAAAGAGAAAACAAATGGCTGTCATAAAAATTACAAAACAGGACAGCGAACAAAAAGTGGAAGAAAACGCCATTAACAAGGTTGAAGAAGGCCCAAAAATTAGGGAAAAAAGAGGCAAAAAAGGAAAGAAGACTAGGGCACACTAGGGCTGTCCAAAATGAAGAAATAAGGTGGTAAATGAGAGAAAAAATGGAGCAGCGATGAAGAAGAGGTAATAAAGCGCAAAACAAAGTAACCTGTAGAAAGGGGATTAAGGAGAGGAAGAAGGAAGGTTTTTTGCAGCTTATTTCTTTGATTTTGTTTTACAAGTTTTCCTGCTTAACCTGTCATAGAGAGAAAAAAAACCAGCGAGCTATTTACCTGCAAAATGATGTGTTAAACAATAGAATATACTACAAAAATACACCTAGCATTTGAGCAAAATATAGGAACCTTGTGTTGCTTCAAATACTAACTAGATCTAAGAGAAAGAAGACTTCCTAGATCTAGAAATGGAAGCAAGTAGATGCAAAAGATTTACTTTACAGATCAAGATACTACTTGCAAATATAAAGGTAATGAAAGATTTTGTTTTTAGGGGTGAAAATAAGAGATGGAACCACTTGGATCTTTGAATCTTTGAGGCCACCTGGATCTCAATCAGTATGCAGCTGCTAGAAACTTGTGCTTGACTCCAAGAAAAGGAGATGCAACTTAGCTCAACCATTTACTCAGTGCAATGGAGTGATCTGCAATCAAAAGACTTGTATGCTTGCCAAAAAGGGGGATTAGAACATGTACTATTTACTAATCTGAATAAAAAAAACATGAGATATCACTGAATAAGACAATGCTCTTATAGATTTCCGAAAGTAAATAAGTAAGTAGATAACTTGAAACTACAAATATCTACTCTTATGTGCTTATATAAGCCCTCTAAAGCATTTATAAATACCCATAGATTAGCAAACAAAGGAGAAATTAAAATTGTATCACCTCATTAATCACAGCACATGAATCCAGAATCCACACCACATGAGCCTCCAAAGCCTTTCTTTATTCAAAATGGTTGCATAAGAGCAACAAGTATTACAATAATTCACCAGAGGTTCTTTGCATCAATCATCCACCATGATAGAGCTGAAAGAACCTCTATTTATATAATGAGAGAGTGCTAAAACCCTAAAACCAAACCTCATAACCTAACCAACCTGGCCACCAAACGGAGCTGGGAATGAGGGGAGGCCTCCACCTAGGCAAGGCGCCCCCACTCCAACCCTAGCCACCGAAATCAACCATCGACTGAGCCCACACGTGTGGAAGGTGCAACCAGGCTGAGGAGGGGCGTGAGTTGTGAAGGAGGTGTCTGGTGATGTAGGTAAACCACCTTTTAGGTTTGGCAGAAGTCCTTGCTAGGTTTGGGAAGGCCACTGATGGTGCAAGCCTTAGTCTTCACCTCGATCAAATCACTGGACCAATCAATGCTCTCCATCTCGTTTTTAGCTGGAGAAGACAAAGCGGCTAACTGATAATAAATTAATTGCTCACTTAATGCTGACTGAAGCTGAGTTATGACAACTCCAAACATCATAAATGCCCCATGAGATGTCATTTAGCCTTTTATTTCGCTGAATTTGGATTAATTCGGAGAGTTTTAATTTTCTCCAAAATAATCAGTTTTTAATAAAAATTCATTTTTTTCCTCAAAACTGGCTTTTTGAGAAAAAAGACATTATGTGTCCAATCGACGATCCGAAAGTTGGTTCTGACTGGCTGGCCGATCAAGAATGATTTTTGCAGTGTTCCACGGGGACGCGTCCCGCAGGGTTGGGGACGCGTTTCCACGTTTCCTGCGTCCCGGGGACTTTGGGACTCCTGGGCGAAACTTTCCCTCCCCAACCATGCCTTTGGGAATTTTTTTTTAATGTTTTCCCATTATTTTCACATTTTACAATTCCTACTTGGTACTACTTAGAAAATAAACTGATATATTTAGTATTTACATTGCACAATCATTAATATACATCAAATGAATTATTATTTTTGACATTTTATTTTATTTTTATAATTTTAGAGACGTCCCCACGTCCCCCCGAATATCCCTAAATTTGGGGGTGGTCTCCACACGTCCCGAATGTGCGTTTCCCCGCTCCCACGTCCCCCCGTCCCGGAAACTTGGGGGAACATTGGATTTTTGGCTTAAGGTTAGAGCCTTCAATCACTGAATTCGGAGTCCGGATGACCGATTTATTACAAACGGGTTTTTTCCATTTAATTTAAGGAAAAATTAACCCAAAAAACTTAGGAAAAGTAATTAAAAAATAAAAAATTTAAAACATACTTTTTTCCCCATTCGAAAAAGATTTTTTCAATTTTTTTTTATATGTCCAGATGACTTAGGACATGACCATGATCTATCTAAATAATGCCTAATAGGTTTATAGCACTCAGTTGGGCTCTAATAACCCCCCAAGGCCTAGAATTCAACATCGGGCATTCCAGCTTTGAAGGAAGCAGGAGAAAACCTCGTCAATTATATTCGGCTGAAGGCAAAGCATAATTGTCAAGGGCAAAAAACTCCTCGGAATACCTTATTTGAGATTCTACATCTCAGGAGACCGAACCACTCAAAAATACCCTACTAGCACATTTTATTACAAACCCCGCAGGGCCATGGTCAAAATTATTCAAATAAAAAATTGGCTAGCCAATATTGGCTAGACATGAAGGCGGATCATCTAATACACTGGAATCAAACATTGAACATGTTTGTCAACCGATGGCTTCTCAAGTAACCCAACTATGGTACAAAAAAGTGGATAACAAGAGGAACAAGTGGCAGATGTTTTGACTAAGCCTCTGTCTCGTGTAAAGTTTGAATACTTTCGAGGCAAGCTTGGCGTAGTCTGAAAGGACCTCCCTCGAAATAGGGAGTGAAGAATATGGTAGAAGGCTTTTTTGTTGCAGTGGTGTGGTTGCTCAGTCTAGAGTAGGGTATATTTGACTAGGCTTGTTGGCTTGAAAGGGTTAGTAAGTCACACGAGGCCTATTGACCCTAGGGGGATTAGTAAGTCTGGCTAGGATTGTTTGGCCCAGAAGGGTTAGTAAGCCAGACAAGGCTTGTTTGGTCCCTAGGAAGATTCATCTGTCTGACTAGGCTTGTCGACCCAAAAGAGTTAATAAGTCAGACAAAATTCCCAAGGAGCTGCTCCAAGATGGCCAGTGGGCAAGAGGTAGTTTCAGTATTCCTATACTGATGTGGTAGGTTCAGTATTATCATACTGATGTTCTTGTGGTAGGTTTAGTATTTTCATATTGATGTTCATTATTTTCATACTGATGTTGTTGTGATGTTGATGAGGCAGTTTCAATATTTTTATACTAATGATGATGATGTTCCAGCATCTCTATGGTGATGATGAAAATGATGATCTGGCGTTTATTGATGATGTTTCTTTAACACTAACATGCTAATGATGTTGTTGTATTTGCATACTTATGTTGCAGATGATGATTCAGTATTTACATACTGATGTTGCAGATGATGATCCAGTATTCACACACCGTTGTTGCAGATGATGATTCAGTATTTACATACTGATGTTGCAGATGATGATCCAGTATTCACACACCGTTGTTGCAGATGATGATGATGTTTCAGTGTTCGCATACTGAAGTGACAAAATAAGATTCAATATTCACATATTGATGCAATTCCAGATTGATGATGAAGATGCACGATGGTGTTGCAAAGCTTCCTATGACATATAGAGACTCGCTAGTCGGATGTACAGTTGTGGTTGCTTCCTTTGTAGAATACCTTCCTAGTTAAGAGGGAGTGTTCAAATATTGTAACTTCGGAAGATATTCTAGTTTTACTAATTGTATTCCTCCTTTAGGAGGTGTAACTGATGCAATTGGCCATGCAAGAATCATTGAAAGAACCAATGTAAACCTCCGAATGTAAGTCGGGTCAATAGTACCCAAGTGTCATCATAATAACTATATTTTGGTGTCTTAGTTGACAAGTCAGCCCTGTCAATTAGACAAGTCGTCCCTGTTAGGTTTTAGGTCAAGTCAAGAGACAAATATAAATAGGGAGGTGCCCCCTTCATTTGTACTCAATTTCACTCAAACAATTTTGCAAGAGAGAGAAGAACAAGTGCACCAGAAAGAAAGAGGAGAAATTGTCTTGGGGTTTTACATTGTTTTGGTTGAGTTCTATACTAAGTAAGTTTTGCGGGGTTTTTTCCCTTGTGGTTTCCCCGAGGAAAATCTTTGTGTTGATGTGCTTGTTGTTCTTTCAGTAATCCTACTATTGTAAATTGTTTTAGAATATCATCTAAGCAATTAAGAAAACTTAAAACAGACTCCTACTGGCATGGAACTAGCCAAACGCCCAACAACATTGGTGACAACCAGTTGAGATAAACCCTTGGGATGGCATCAATGATTGTCTTTTATCTTGGATTTTTGGCCTCCATATTATGCTATTGGGCCTATAGGTATGTTATATTCCCTATAAATCAGAACTTTGTCCATCCTTAAGATGAAACTAGGGTTTAATGTGTCATTAACAAATTGTTACTACAAATGAATGCCATACATTAATTTTAAAGACAAGTCTCCATAATTTTTTTATTATTAATTTGCTAGAAAGCCAGCATGTCTCTAAAATTTGTTTAAATTACGTAGTGCGGACTAGATCTCTTCCAAGAGGAATTGTTATCACTCTTGTTTAGGTCTTCTGAGGAGCCCAAAAGATTGGCACAGAAATGGACAGGGGATGAATGTAGGACGCACTAAATTTTCTACATCTAACACTAAGGTTGAACCCAGACTGTCAAAATGTTGTGCCTAACTTTATATTTCTGTTTGTTGTTTTAAATAATTCATGGTCACTTAGCAGACACATTAACATAGTCTTCATTGACTTGGATTTGTTTCAGTGCTTTCCAAAAGGTTTTGGCAGATGTTGGTTCCCCCGGGAAAAGGTAGGAGTGCTGCTATTGAGCCAGAGTTGCAAGTGGCACGTGACATTTATAGGAGACCGTAGTTCGTGTGGTCTGGGACCGGGGTGGAAATATTTTGCAAAAGATAATGAGCTTAACATAGGAGACACTTGCATCTTTGAGTTGGAAGATGCAGTCAATCATATATTCAAAGTCCATATTGGGAGACAAGATAAAGAGGAAGGTGAGTTAAAGAAGACTGTATTAAAAAGAAAGTCGGGGAGAATAAATGCTTATAGAAAGCCTATCCTGGAATATGGGAGACACCTTGATTATAGTGAATGATATGGACTTGGAGTATCTTATGGATGAGCGATGAAGCATTGGGAGACAAAAAAGTATTTACCAACTGAAAAAGGCTCTATTTTAAATTGCTTTGATGGAGCTACTACAATGTTCACAACAATCCGAGTTTTTCTCTAAACAAGTCTGAGCCAACCAGATTGACTAACATAAAAGATTGAGCTGGTTTTTATGGAAACGGGACTGTTAGATTTCATATATCTGTAAGTACATTAGAATTTATTTTTTCTTTCAATGACTACCATACCTCTTGGTCATATATATCAGCATGGTTACATGGAAATGTATTGTGCAACTCTCAGAAACATGACACAATATTTTCTAGATGTGAAACAATTTTTGCATGTGAATATCTTTGAAATAGATATGGAATGTTATGTACCATATATTGTGAAGTTCACTTTAATTTGAATAGCCTGATCATATATGCTTGTAGTTGTTTTTTATCCTTTAATCTTCACTGGAAATCATGAATGTTTAGACCTTTCAAAAACATTAGTCTCAATAAAGCACATGTAGTACTGGTTTGGGATATATGGAAATTGTTTACAGGTTTAATTTTTGATTTCATGCTTTTGCATCCAATTCCAAATGGATAAAGCAGGCAACTTAATGATTTCCAGTTTTTTTTTCCTGTTTAAAACTTACTGGTTCCCAGGCTGGAAAACACTGGAAGTTAGAATGCAGCTTGCATACAGGGATTTATGCAATGGAATTCTTTTTCTTAATTCTCAAAGCCAGTGGAAGTTTTATTGCATAGCAAGGTCTAATTGTACAAGTTCTTCCACTGTTAGGACAGCTTCTGCTGACTGCTCCTGGACTTCCCCTAGGATCATCCAATCATGCCCACTCAGATCTGGGCACTCCGAAAGGAAATTATCAGGCTTTTTATTGATATCTTCACACTGACTGATGAAAACAGGGATATCTCCACTCCCTTGTCTACATCTACCACTACTTCTGGTGTTGACTAGTGTTTCACTCTTTTCTAGGGTTTAGCCTTTCTTACTGACTATTATGTTCACTTGTATTTCTCTATGTTTTGGCACTCTGGAGTTTCCACGGCACTTGCACAACATGGTTGTAACTTGCTGTTTTCTCTAATCCCATTGACCTATTCTCTTGGTCACCTGAGAACAGCAATAAAATTATCTTATCTTCAAAACATATTTAACTGTGGTGTTAGCAGAATTATATAGATTATAGATGATGTGAACCAATCATATATTGCATCAAACATCATCAGATTTAGTTCATTTATTTTAATCCAAACATCCGGGAGCGTCTTTGAATTAGTTGGTTTCGTACAAACAATGTTCCTCTTGCCACAGTGCGAAGGACACTTGAATTATGATGCTAGAGAGACGCGGATTTTGAATTAGCCACCTTGTGAAATATATTATGTTAAGAAAGATGCATGACTTTCAGACAACTGGCCCTTTAAGTTTCTCCTTTAGACTTGTTGATCCAGCTTGGAAGCCTGTATAAAAGGCAGATATTTTTCTTTGCACTGGCCTGCACATTGTGATACATGTGTCCAACTGGCAATGTGCCTTGAATCTGCACTGTTGCTTTCTGATGTATGTACATTTGTCTGCTGGTATAATTCATGAAATATCGGATTCTACTTTTTATTGTCTGTTCCTGGATTAGGCAGGTGGCTTTGCCTTCACAACACATGATCCAATCACCCAAGAGTAGTGCAGACAACAACCAGAGAATCTGGGAATTCTGTGCTTATTTATGTTTTTATTAATTAGCATATAATGTAATAGTTTAATTAACAACTATAACGTGCTTAGGAGGTCAAAAGTCACAAACATGCAAGAATGGAACAACCGATAAAATTCTAGATGTACATTAACATATGAGAGCAGAGGTGCTCTGTTTGCCAAGTATGGCAAGGGGCTGTGTACACAGGGGACTGTATTATATTTTCTATGATGCTTTTTTATAATGTTCTCTCTTATTACAAGGTATAGTTGATACATAATAAACGCGGGTGCTCTTTCGTAGATCAATCACTTGATCTTCATCTCTTTTCCAACTTGATTTTGAATATCTTTAGCATCTTCATCCTCCCTACTGTATGCATAGTTGTGGACTATGGTTGAAGGATCAATGCTTGTTAATAATGAGGGCATTGAAAACCTTTGGTCCTCTGCATTTTCCTCAAATTGTTGCCATTGTG
This sequence comes from Pseudotsuga menziesii, assembly GCA_001517045.1. Classification (NCBI taxonomy): domain Eukaryota; kingdom Viridiplantae; phylum Streptophyta; class Pinopsida; order Pinales; family Pinaceae; genus Pseudotsuga; species Pseudotsuga menziesii. The sequence continues at coordinate 116,419 of LPNX010636249.1, forward strand.
CATCATCTTTTTCCTCAACCTATCTGGATGGCTAGACAAGCTAGCATAATCAAAGAATTAGTGTCATGGTACCTCAGAATATGTACTGTTTGTAGCTTAGAAGAAGTGCCATTATGATCTTCGGATGTAAAGAAATTTAATTCGAATGCCCATTTTTGTGGTAGATGGGCTAGGCATAGATTAAGGGTAATTTATAAGTCACAGGCACAATGGCAGGCTTAGACTAGGGTAGTAGATTTGTTAAATTGAAAGGCTACCTAACTAGGGCCACCTACCCTAAGAAACCCCATAGTGGCTAATCTTTTAAATATTTTGTGGATAAGTTTTGTTAGCCAAGTATGTGGCTATGGCCTCTTGTTTAGAGATGACCATGAATTTTGTATTGGTGGTTTGTTATTGCTGTATGACTTTGCCTACTTATAGGCATATGCAAGGAGAATAGGGATGAGTTGATTTTTTGGGTTTTACAGGTATTGCCTTGGCGACTAAGTTGGGCCAAGAGAAGCATTCATATTGCCTTGGATAATTTGGACCCTGTTGCTGCTTGATACTAACGTGCGTGTGCTAAAGCCCAAAAGTAGGCACATCAGCTTGATGGCAACTACAAAAAGAGCAACCATTATCATCACACTCCTCTCTTCCTCATTCAGGTTGTCTCTTCTCCAACTCAAGGGGGGATTCCCTAAGGTAGGATCACTAAGGCGGGAATAATGAGGAACAAGGTGAACTGAAGAGGCTTCTTTAGAGAAATGGTTGTAGCATAAAGGTAATTTGAATAAGTGATGGGAAGGAGGGAATGATTATTCCTCAAGAAGAGAGGAATGCTAGTACATCAAAGGGGAGAATGGAGTCAAAAAGAGAACTCAAGAGGGCCTTGTGTCATATGTGACTAAGAGGGAGAAATAGCATGATTAAGCTAACCCAACTTAGTTGAGTTACGGTTATTAGATCTACTTCCTCCTAATTGTGGGTGATGTGCTATGCACGCAAATGATCAATATTACACAATCAAGGTAGATTAAATGTAAAAACGATGCCTGTACAAGCACGCTCACAAAGAGAAAAGACTAACAACTGCTAAGAATTCTCACCTTCTAGGCACACTTTATATTGAGCATGATCACTGTGTAAGCAGAGGGAGTATTTCCGCCGAAAACACACTTCACTGCAGAAAAGTCTCCAACCGCAAGTCTCCAACCGCTAGGTGTGTTCTTGAGGGAACCTATGAGTTTAGAACCCTCTGTCACCTCGATTCTTAACTCCTTTTCAAATGATCAATACAAAGTTAAAGAATGTAACGAATTAATCTCACAATTCCAGTGCCTTAATTATTGGGTTTTGGAGTCGATAATCAAAACTTATCAATAAACACAAGATAGATAATGAACTAATAATGAAATGAATCCCATATCTTTAGAACATTCAATGAAATAGTTTGCTCATAAAAAATAACTCAACATGAATGAAATTAAATTGAATTTTGAAAGTCACTTGCTTTGAAAAGTAAAGTGCTTGAACTGAAAATGCTCTCTAAAAGTAAATGTGAGAATGAAACAGGTGAGCAATGTTTTGCAAATGGTCCTACAAATTTTAGTTCATTTTAGGTCTCACTTGAACTTAGGGGAATTCATGTGTGAAACAAAACTTGCAAATCCTAGCTAGTGTCACTACTCTAGACACTTATCTCTTTTGATTTTAGAGAGATTGTTGGGTGCTCAACAAGAGAACACAAGATTCTTTTTTAGATCCACAAGTAAATCCCAATGATTGTTGGCCTCTCAATAGGAGGACACTAGGTGCCACGAGCCTTCTAATAGCCTCTACCCCTCTAGCTTCACAGGTCAACCTTTCTTTTCTCAATTTCTTATCAAGATAAAAGTTGAGTGTTTATTAATCTAGCGAACTCAAATCTTCTCCCTTTCTTGTCACCCATGGTCGGACCAGCTGGCAAGGGGAGTGAATATGGGGTGAAGATTGGGGCAATGGTTATTTACTTTGAAATAAAGAATAGAAGAACTTTAAATAAATTAACTATACTAGCCAACACGATATTACAAGGATAACAAAGCCAACTCACTTGCAAGGTGTGGGCACAAAAAAATAAATTGAAGCAAAATAACAAAACTAACACTAGCCCCATAACCCACTTTCTGAATGGAAAGGGTGGGGAAAAAATAAACTTTCAAAAATGAAACAAAATTATTCTAGCCCTTCTTTGATTGCTATGCAAGGGTGGGCAAGCCAAACTTCCTTTGCTAGCAATGGATGACAAAATTTTAATAAAAATGAAAATTAATCCTAGCCACACAACTCTCTTTCTAAAAAAGAGATGGGGCAAGCAATAGAAAAATAAATAATGGAATTAAATCAAGTAACAAATCCTAGCCCCTCTTCACTTGCAATGCAAGGGTGTACAAGCCCAACCTACTTTGCATGCAAGGGATGGCTGAAAAATAACTTCAAATATAACTTTAGAAAAAATAAATAAAGAATCAAGTCCAAGAGACTCTCTTGCACTTGTTACATTGAAAGAAATTTCAGCAAAATAAATGAGAGTAAAGAAGTAGGAAAAGTGGGATTTCACCCCTTCTTGGCAGTGGATTTGAAGTCCTTCTTTTTGGGTAGCCTTCGCACCCTTTTGTGACTCAAATTCGGTAGATTTTCCCCTTGTTCTGTCATAAACCTGTTGTTAACCAGTAAGAAAAATAGTGGTAAAAATGCCCAAAATCACTTTGGGGCACTATGAGTGTTAGTGAAAAAATATGTACAAATTTTCTACAAAATTTATCAAGTAACTAGATTCAAAGAATTCGAGATAGCAAGTAGTTAAACACGATTTAAAATGTGAATATAATAAAATAAATATGCAGAAATTTAAATTAGAAATTAGAAAAATGTCCTTTGCTCTTTTAAGTTTGAAGAAGTGGAACATCCAACCAAAAAATCCCACTCTCCAATTCAAGCAACATGTAACTTGAGAGATCTTTGCTATGCAACGAAAAGGAATGTGAGATTCATATAATGAGTCAATAAATCCTAAACTCCAACCAAGAAAATTATGAAGTTCTTAACTACAAAAATGAATACTCACAAAATCTATGGCAAAAATACCACATTCTCACCAAAGCAAAGAAATTTGCTTCTTTGGCCTCCCCAAACTTGAGCAGCTATTGAGCATGGAAGTAAATCACCATAGAGCAGCAAAGACACAAGATTTCCTCCAAAGAATTTTATTCACAGCCAAATGGATGGAAATTACAATGGCCCAAAATAAGAGCAAAATGGAAGCAACAACAAGATAGAGGGAAAGAGCACGAGGGATTGTATAACCCAAATGAGGAGGGGAATCCTCCTTAAATAAGAAAAGTGTGAGCTCAGACCCCATTTGCATGTTTTCCACTTGTCGCATGAGTGAGGGAAGGGCCCATGGAGAGGGGGGCACACTTTGGGGCACACTTCCTAGAGAGGGCAACTTCAAACTTAAGAAACACTTGCATGGTAGGGGGGCATTTTGCCTCTAAAGTCACCTGAGGAACATAATATATCATTTGAAAACTTAATTTTCCCTCCCCAAGTGACTTTAGTCACTTTACAAAATTTTGTCATTCTAATTAATGGTTTTTTTTTTGTTTTTTGGACTGACTTAGGAAAACATGCCCAAAACCTTAGCATAACTCATCCAAATGACTTCAAACTTGGTCCAAGGGTGTAGGTGATCTCATGCCATTGATTTTGAGTACTCATACCTCTATTTATGGGCATTATGTGCCACTTAACCTTCTTTACACTGCAATTTTTTTTTACGTTAAGGGACATTTTTTAATCACCAAAAATTAAAAAATCCTAGGAAAAACTTAATGAAATTCCGCAAGATTTTGTATAATGTTTAGCATGGTAATATACAACATTCCTAGACCTTTATAACCCCACGGTTTTGATCATTAAAACATCTTTTATTACTTTGGAGAAATTTTTGAGTGAAAAACCCAGATAATTAAAATCACTAAAAATGAATTTTAATTATCCAAAGGATAAAAAAAACTTGATGCAAAGACTTCCCTAACGATAAAGTCCTAGGTAACTACGTTTTACAAAATTTGACCCTCATGGTGATATATCATTATAAAATCCTTCGTAGGGATGTGGAAATTTCATGGAGAAAATATAAGAGGAGAAAGAAAAAAAATTGCCTCGCTTGAATTTTTTTGTCAAGTGCATCTTGTTGATCCCGATTTTGTCATTATTCTTTGCTGTTAATTTTCTCTTTTGGCATCACTTTTGTCACCTTTTGGTATACTTCTTGTCATTCAGCTTGTCAATTAACCCCAGGTACGAAAGTATTGGAATTTCATGCAAGTCTTGGTTGATTTTCGTTATTCCATGATTTTATTAGCAATCATGTGATATTTGCAAACGTGTCTGATACATAGACTTGTTTTGCAGACTATGGTTTCCAAACGAGACTCCATGTGGACACGCATCTACGCCAAACACGCACAGTTGCATCCAGCTCGTCATACAGCCCTCCAATCGACCCATGCCTTGTTAGTTGGAATATTCTCAAGCGTTTAAAGCACAGAATGGTTTCGTTGATCTGTTAGCCACGCGTCCTGTTGGTATGAGAGTATTTGCTCTAGAAGACTTGGGATCTTGTCCTCTCGACGCGACACCATGCTCTATGCCCACGTCAATGAAGATCCATACACCCGCAGCCCGTGCGAGGATAACCGACGTGCAAAGGATTAGGAAGACGGTTGTGCCCTGCCACAAATGGTTACATGGTTGTTTGTTTGGAAGTTAAGGTTGTATATTTGTGGAGTGGTTGACCATTGAAAGGGTCGACATGCTCATCCATGTAAAACTATATAAAGTCGTCTCCAGATGAGAGTCAAGTTAGTTTGTCGTCATTAGCAAGGAAATTTTGTAAACTCTGTTCTGAATTTAATACAAGTTCTATCTTCAGCTGTGAATATATGTCTTTGTTTTCGTGAGTGGTTGATTGATCTAAGTGCAACCCCTGATTGCAAAAAATGCCCCCTTAACAACCAGAGGTCTCCATTTGTATTTTCGTTATTCTTTTTTGCAGATACGTAATTTGTATTTCCAATTTCTGTAGGTAGTTTAATTTTCCTATAAATTGATGTTGTTTATTTCCTCGTCTTCTGTAATGTGTGATTACTATGGTTAATACAATTTATACTGTGCTGTTAACATAGTTTCCATTTCCAGAATTAAAAATGACCGGTCACGCATAGTCATTTCCAGTTTTTTTTTCAACTTGTTTCCTGGTTTTATATTTGTAACCAGATAGAGTTTAATTAGTTTAATATCTTAGGCCTAGTTTGTAGTTAGATTCAACTCTGTCAATTCCTGTTTAGTTGTAGATTAACTTCAGTTATCTTTTCGTTTGTCTCATTAAACAATAGGAACTAATCTCTCTTTTTAACTATAGATTGGCACAAGTTATTCTTATGTTGTTTCAATTGTTAAATAAGCTTAGTTACCGCCTTCTCTACATTACAACCTCATATGCATAAATCAGTTGATGTTAGGATCATTTAGGTTATCTATTTCATAATTTACACTATTTTTTCTCCATTCGGACTATCATTCGGACTGTTTGTCTATACTGCCATCCAGGCCTTCATTCAAACTTTAATATTCCCCATTTTGTTTTATGTTTGTTTCAAGTTCAGTTTTCCTGGTTTTTAAAATGTATTACTTTTTGTAATTGAATAGTAGTTATATATATATATATATATATNTAGTTTGTTTTTGAATTGTGTTTCTTTTGTCTCTGATTTCTTCATTCATTACTGCTATAGAATTTGTCAATTGCATCCATAGTTTAGTTTACTTCATTCTTATTTAGATTGAATTTAGAATTAAACTTGTTAATTCTATTGTCTAAAAGGCACATCAGTTCTTTATAGTTTGATCATCATTTCTAGCATAAGATTTGTCCTCCTTACTTCATAGTTATTAAAAATGTTCATAGAATAGGGTTTGATCTAGAAAATAAGATATCTTTATTACTTTTTCCACTTGCTTTTAAATTATAATTATTTTCAAGTAAATATCTTTATTAAGTTTCTACTTGCTTCTAAATTATATTGTATTCCCTTACATTAGTTTCATACAAGAGTAGTATACCTCCAACTTCAAAGTAATAGTTAAAATCGTTTTGTTTCTTAATTAATAAATTAGTTGTTGATAACATTTGCTTATGGGTAGAACATAAATCACAATGTTTATTATTACTTGTAATTGGACACTCCTTAGTTTACATCTTTTTGTAGAAGTTAAATTAGACTTAATTTCATTCAGTTTCTTTGTTTCTTTTGAAATCCATTTTGATACACCTGCTTCTACAGTTCCAGTCACAATAAATGCATATCCTCATAATCCTCAAGGAGAATGGAACTAGATAATTTAGTTTAATTATTGCATATTTGTCAATCACATGTATAGTTTAGTCATTGGATTTCTTAGGTATATTAAGTAGTTGTAATATTGCCTCAGATAATATAATCTCTTGTTTTCGTATAGTTAGAGTTCTGAATTTGTTTATAGCATTTCTAATTCCTAGATTAAGAAGTTGAATAATTAATTAATAGGTTTCACTATAAACAGTAGTTTACTTTCTTAGAATAGTATTGTTTATATATATATATATGTATATATATATTAGTTATTGCTTATATAGTAGAGTAGTATAGATTGATACTGCTCTAATCTAGTGGTCTTGTCCCAGTCTAATTACCTTAGTAGTTGAATTTCTGGAGTTTGACTCGGTTTTTCATTTGAAAAATCTTTCGATCTTCTCTTTGTTAAAATATTTCCACGACACATTAGGTGCCCTTCTACTTTAGCATATATTTTGTGTCAACTCTAAGTTTACAAACCTCGGTCGATAATTAAATATTTGGTGAATTAATTAAGACGATAAAAACACCCAACATTTTTGGCGTTGTTGCCAGGTAGTTGTTCTATAATGTAGAATAAGTATAATTCCCTTATGAAGTTTAGCAATAGGCTGGTGGCGGGCGAGCGGTAAGACGAGAGGTAAGAACCTGCGCATCTGTTATAACAGCCGCCCCCAAATCCGGCAGTAATAATAGTAGTATTGTAGGTTTGCATTTAGTTTAGCCTTTCATGAACAAACCTAGAGATTCAAAAGGTAGATACGTTAGAACTAATTCCCAAAACTTTGTTAAAATTCCTACTAACCTTTACAGGGGACATAACACCCCAAGCACTAACTCAACGAAAAGGTATCAAAGAACACACGTAGGAAGTAGTTCCACTTGGAAACCTAAATACTTTACAGGAAAAACCATAGAAGGTAAAGAAACCCTGGCAGGAAGTTCTAAGGATCCCATTCCTGAAGGAGTTCTAGAGGGCCATCCTTTGGAAGCCCTCAACCCTCCACTAGAGAAAAAACCTAATGATACAAATTTCTCACTAGTAGGGGATCCAAACTTCGTCAATTTCATTTATCCTGCTCAAGTACAAGCTCTCTTTGGTAGCTCAACTAATACTGTTATCTCACAAATTGAGACATCCACAGTAGAACCTACTATTTCTGTAGAACCTAACAATTACACGACTGCCAACTTCTCATATCAGAGGAATATCTCCTCTGAAAAAGAGCGTTGGGATGCCCCATTATTACCTCGGAAGGAACCTCCTAGGTACACTCTCTTTAAAAATAAAATCTACATGGAGAGATGAGGAGAAAACGAAGATCATGACGAGGTTAGAGATGACGAAGAAGAAGGATAGAATCAAACTGAGGCTACCTTCAGGTTTCCTATCTTAGATACTGTACAGAATGTAAATATGAAGAACATCCATCCTTCCTCCTTACCTACTTTCTATGGGAAAAGTAATGAAGACCCAGACACATTTTTGTTCGAGTTTGACATCCTTTGTAGAAGCTATAACTATCTAGAAGATGCTCACAAACCAAAACTCTTCCCTGCTACACGAAAAGATTCTGCTGTAAGATGGTTCATGGGATTAGGAGAATATAGTATCAGGACTTGGGAAGATATGAAAACCGCATTCTTGCGGAAATATCAAGAGTATTGCAAACCTAGAGATTCTCGAAATGAAATTTTTAAGATACAACAACTTGAAGACGAGAGCTTATAAGATTACCTCGAGAGGTTTATTTATACACTACACAAGTCTAAATATAACGACCTTCGAGAAGATGCATTATGGATACTCTTCCTTAAAGCAATCTCAGAAGACCTGGTAGAAAACCTTAATCTCATGGAATCTGGTGATATCTCCCACAAACCCTTTTCACAAATTGGGGAGATGTGTAGAAATTACTTGAGAAGTAGGGGAAAAGTTGGGAGAAATATTCGGGAGCCTTACAATAGAAATCCGAAAGGAAATATTTCCAGTTCTGGAGGAGTCACAAGGATAGAGTTAGGAAACCTATTGAAAAACTTCAAAACTTATATCTTAAGAGCAATGGGTACCCAACTAGATGCTTTACAAGACAAGAAGAGGTAAGGGGAAGAACGTGCAGCAATGAGCATTTTCTATCTAAGATGCAGGATGAAGCATCCCCAAAGGGGATGCCCCTTGAACAACATCTCTGTATGTCACATCTATATGGATGATCATACGATAGAAAATTGCCCATCGTTGCCTAGGTTACAAGCCATATATAAGAGTAGGGACGTTGGTGAAACATCTAGGAGGCCTCCTTGGCAACCAAGAGACCAACCACCATATCAAAATTTGTCACCACAACCACCACCCTATTATCATCCCTACCAACCACCTCAACAATGGAACACTTCAAGTTAGCAGAACTGGCCACCCTAGTATCCTCCTCCTCCTCATTTTACTCGGCATCAGTATTGGCCACAAGGGTGGAGGGGTTGGCCACAGGGGTGGAGGGGACAGTCATACCCCCAGTCACCACCTGTCTCTGCACCTAATCATCCTTATCCTCAGCATCTATCCAATACCCAACAATTTTTTCTTGGGTTTGTGTCACCAGTTCCCCTTATTGCACAACAACCTCATCATTTCCAGAAGACAAATCCTCCACGACCTACATTATTACCCGCACAACCGATACCTAACCCAAATAATAAGTCAACTAAATCTCTCAACATCATTGAGTTGCAAACTCTTCCATCCTATGTTATTTCGACTGTACCCGTACACGAGATACAATTACGATCTAGAAGAGTGGTGAATAAAAAACCCAAGTCATCAGTCGTCATTCGTGAGGAGAATGAAGAAGAAGAAGACCCCAATGAGGTCATGAATGATGCTATTTTGGAGGATGTGGATATTCCAAAGATTCTAGCACATACCCATCCTCAACAAGAACCAACTCAGGAACAAAGAATCCCTCCATTTCTGGAATGACTAGCAATAGAAAAACATGTAATTCGTCCCGAGTATGACATTTTAAATGAACTAAAAAATATTTGTGTCAAAATTCATCTATTACAGGCTATTAAGGATATACCAATTTACAGCAAGGCAATAAAGGAACTGTGCATTAAACGCCCAGGTAAGAAACAAAAATACCCCCTCACGATTCATGTTATAGGAGAGATGTCTGAGTGTATGAAAGACCACTCTCGGGTTGTAAAATATACAAAACCAGGGAGTGCACTAGTAACTGTTATTGTAAATAATGTTTCCATAGAAAATACACTTATCGATTTATGATTTGCTATTAATATGATGATCACCGTAGTCTTAAAAGTTTTACAGTTGGGACAATTTCTCCGACCAACCCCTTCAATCCTAGAACTAGCAGACTGTACCACAGTAAAACCTACTGGAGTGTTGGATGATATTATTGTATCAGTGGCTTCATGGGAATACCCTATTGACTTTATGGTCATAAAATCAAAGGATCCTTCTAAAGGACATCCTATTATCTAGGGAAGACCATGGTTAGCCACTACTAACGCCTTTGTAGGATGTAGGGATGGGGAAATGACCATTTCAAATGGGTTGTCCACACAAAGACTTGTTTTATACCCCCCAACACAATCGGTAACTAAAAACTTGTGGTGGTTAGACTGTTCTTTTGGGGATGAGAACCTTGATGACCTTTCCCTTCCTAGTGATTACTCTTGGGCACTTCAGGAGCAGAATACTGAGAATGTGTTAAACCAATTTGTTTCCTCAACAACTTGTATAGATTTTCCTCAGTCTTTTGCTCAATTTGATCAAATTTTTGGAGATGAGTTTCAAGAAAATATGGCCCTCTCAACACTTGTGGAGACACCATGTATCTTTGCAATTGAAGAGCCTACATGATCCTATACCATACCTTGTGAAGTTGGTCCTGAATTTTTTTTACATATAAACGCAGGGTTAAGTGAAAACCAACAAGAGCATCTGCTCAAGGTCCTTAAAAAAAGCATGATCATTTAGATGGGAATACGCTGATATGAAGGGTATACACCCTAACACTTGTATTCACCATATTTATATGGATGCAACAATACCACCTATAAGGCAGCTTCAGAGGAGGATGAATCCTGCTTTGAAGGACATAGTTAAATAAGAGTTACAAAAACTTCTCAATGCTGGTTTCATCTACCCAATCTTAAACAGTAAATGGGTGTCTCCTCTAGTGGTAGTCCCAAAGAAAGCCACAGAGAAATGATGTATCTGTGTCGATTTCCGAGAGCTAAATAAGGCTACTCTTAAAGACTACTTTCCTTTTCCCTTTATCGATCAAGTGCTAGATACCCTGTCTGGTAAACAATACTTTTTCTTTCTCGATGAGTATAGTGGATACAATCAGATTTTGATAGAACCCGAGGATCAGGATAAGACTACTTTTATGTGCCCTTGGGGGACATATGCCTATAGAGTTTTGCCATTTGGCCTATGTAATGCACCTGCACTTTTCAACGTGCAGTCTTAGGAATTTTTGCTGATCTTATACGTGACTGCATAGAGTTGTACATGGATGATTTTACAACTTATGGTAATACCTTTCAAGAGGCTTTTGATAATCCTGAGAAGGTCTTGATCTGATGTCAAGTGACAAACCTAGCCCTTAGCCACGAAAAATGTAAAATGTTATTAACATAATGTATAGTCTTGGGGAATTATGTCTCTTCACAAGGAATCAAGGTAGACCCTGCCAAAATAGAAGTAATTGCTGGTCTTCCCTCTCCAAAAAATCAAAACGAGGTAAGGATATTTCTTGGCCATGTAGGCTACTATCATCGTTTTATTGAAAGTTTTACTAAAATAGCTGTACCAATGTTTAAACTGCTTGTAAAAGATGTAGAATTCCAATGGACTGAAACTTGTCAAAGTGCTTTTAAGGTCTTAAAGGCTAAGTTATCAGTGGCACCAATACTTAGGGGCCCTGATTGGTCCCTTCCTTTCCATATATCCACTGATGCTTCTGACTTAGCCATAGGAGGAGTCTTAGGCCAAAAATAAGACCAAGCATCCTATGCCATCTACTTTGTTAGCAAGAATTTGACTCCTGCCGAACTGAATTACACTGTTACTGAAAAAGAGTTTTTGGTAGTAGTCCATGCTATTAATAAATTTCACCATTACATCACAAGATATGAATTTTTTTTGCATACGGACCACTCTGCCATTAGATTTTTAATGAACAAACCAATTATCAATGGTAGGGTAACCCGGTGGCTTCTTCTAATACAAGAGTTTAACATCACGGTCATTGATCAACCAAGTAGAGAGAATTTGGTAGCATATTTCCTCTCTCGTATTCAACATGATGATGGTGCTAAAACTGTTGATGATACTTTCCTTGACGAACATCTATTTGTCATGTCTATTCAAAATCCTTGGTTTAGAGACATTGCCAATTATTTAGCAACTGGGAAGTTACCAAACCACTTGTCCCCACACAAGAAACGTCGCATTATAGTCCAAAGTTCTAACTACTCTTGGGTTGACAATGACCTCTTTCATATTGGTCCAGATCTTATTATCAGACGATGCATACAAGAGGATGAGATGACAAAAATCCTCCATGCATGCCATGATGGGCCATGTGGAGGACACTTTTTGGATAAGCAGACATCATACAAAGTGTTGCACTCTATATATTACTATCCAAGCATTTTTAAGGATGCTGCCAAGTATGTTAAAGGATGTGACAGTTGCCAAAGAATGGGTAGATCTACGTCATCTGATGAGATGCCCTTACAACCTCAGATCATGATTGAACCTTTTGAGAAATGGGCTCTTGATTTTGTAGGGCCAATCTCTCCCATGTCCCGCAAAAAGAAGTACATCCTGGTTTATACGGATTATGTCACCAAATGGGTAGAAGCTAAAGATTTGTTTCGAGCTATAGAGAAATCTGTGGTAGAATTTATATATGAAGAAATATTTACCTGGTTTGGTCTGCCTAGGGAAATTTTCACTGACCAAGGTTCTCAATTCACTTCAAAATTGATGAAAGAACTTACCACGAAGTATGGCATCTGACATTGCAAGTCCTTGCCCTACCACCCGCAGGCTAATGGCCAGGTAGAATTAACCAACAAGGTTTTGGAAGATATCTTAACCAAAACCATTCATCTACATCATAAAGACTAGGCAGATATACTCCCAGAGGCCTTGTAGGCCTATAGGATAACATGGAGAAACACTACTGGACATACACCCTATGAGCTAGTATATGGGAAATAAGTCCTTTTACCTATTTAATTCCAAGTTAATACTTTTCGTATGGCTGTATAGTTAGGCATGGATTTGGAAGAAGCACAGAAACAACGAGTTTCACATATCAATGAGTTGGATGAGATTAGACAAGACGCACTTTGAAGAACAATGTTAATACAAAACCAACGAAAAAAATGGCATGATAAATTTATTAAGCAAAAGCAGTCTAATACCAGGGATTGGGCATTACTATTCGACTCAAGGTATAAAAATTTCAAAGGAAAATTAACTACCCATTGGATGGGTCCATATGAGGTAGTTATAGCCTTCGATAATGGGTCAGTAGAAATTAAGACAATTGATGGTTCACAAATTTCCTTTCTCGTAAATGAACACAGACTTAGACTTTATCATCAACCAATATTTAAACAAGATTTTGTGGAGAATGTCTTATACCAGCAGGAGATGGAACTGGTTGAAGTAGAAGTCATTCCTCCTCCTCTTGATCCTTAAATTATTTTGGGTTGTCATTATTTGTATATATGTAGATATATCTTTGTTTCTTTGAATAAATCAAGAGTCATTTCTAACAAGCTGATTGCATTTATACAGGGGATTCATTCCTATGATCACCCTATGGAATTTTGTCCATTAAAACAGGAAGACTCTTTTCCTTTCCCTAATTTTGATAAATTTTATATATGCTTTTGTTATAAATAAATTTGAATCATCTAACAAGTGGTTTTGCAGTTTGATTACAAGAACCTTATCTCTATAAGGAGATCATGAAGTATTATCTGAAAATGGAAGTGCTCTAAAAGACTCATAATGCATCTTAACTCCTTCTCTTTTTTATTATTGTCGAAAATTGAAATTTATAGTGAAAAGTTAAAGTGTTCTTTATATCATTCCCAACCGCTTTCTTCTATGATTCTTCATGCTTTTTCATATAATATTTTGATTCAAACATGCACATTTCTGATTTATCATTAGAATAGTTGTTTAAGACCTACTCTAATAATCGTGTTTTTCAAAATTCTATCTTACACCCATGGACTACTAGTTCATCCTACACTCATTATCAAAACTTGTCTCTTAAGCATTTTTGAGGTAACTCAAGAGTAAGTGAAATTCCTGCTTGTAGGGAACATTACTGATCTTTTATGAAGAAAATAGACTGAGAGGTCAAGGAACAACTTTAAGTTATTATCTTTTGACATGATATAATTTAGGCCATTATGAAAAAAGTTACTTATAAGGTTCGCTCTAAAAATTTGAATCATGTGTTTAGCAGGCTTAACACACTCTAGTACCAATCGGCTTCCACATACTAAAATCATTATATGAAGCAAACCCGTCGAGGTATTGAACAGACTCCTTGGCAGAGGGTCAATGCTAAGTAACATCTTAAACAAGGAAGCTCGGTAAATGTAAGTAAACCCGTCGGGGTACTGAACAAGGTTGCTGGTAGAGGGGCTATGCTTGCATGGTACCAAGATAAACCCGCCGGGGTATTGAATAGGCCTACTGACAGCGAGGCAATATCGAGTAAAATAGATCTAGTTAATGCATCACTATTCGTATGGTTCGTAAAAAAAGAAAAAAACACATGTTTAGGCCAATTATTTATAATGTCATTAGGGAATGGCTGTAAGTTGGACTTGGACTTGGTCATCTAATTCAACTAATACCTAGGATATGATTATCCTGGAAATGAGACCCATAAATATAGAAATCTCAAAAACTCTAGGGTGAACTTAAAATATTCTTTGGATGACAAGAGATCCTTAAAATGAGGCATGGATGAGTAGTTTTTTCTATGGCATTTTTTCGCATCTGTTATACTATCATTATTCATATGGTCTTCCTAAGCACTGTTATTTTTATGAAAGTACATATCTGAATCATCTCCATTTACTAGTTAGTATTTTTTTTTCTTACAAAAATAATAACATCATGTTAGAACTATTTGTTAAACTATTTGGAAATCAATCAGTTTTTCTTTGATGGCTTGAGGACACGCCATATTTTTGGTTTGGGGGAGGATTAGATTGTCTTTATTTTTTGATTATTTATAAAAAGGTTCATTTATCTTTGACAAATGATAGGTGTTTTCAGGATAATGCACGTAACAAAATATTGTTCCAATCTTTGATAAATAAAGAAGAGCGCAACTGAAGGTTCAATAAATTTGATTTACATAGTCATTTTGTGTGCTTGCAGCCTAGAAAAATTTACTGCATAATTAGCAGCAGTCAGATCCAGCAAAGTGCATTTTGTATAGAGGGCCCATATGAAGGATCATAGGAAGGGTCGAATGCTGGTTCGAATGGAATGCCAAATGATAATCCGAATGAAACTGTAACATTATAATGGCATGATCAAATATGCCAAGGTGTTAATTTCTTTTTGTTTTAATTATGGGCAAAGAATTTAATTAACTGAACCATACCCATAATTAGTAGGTCTCATTCAATGCTTATAAAACCATTACGATTCATTAGGAGTCACATCAACCTCACCCAACGTGTCGCTTAACTCTATATTGATATGATTTCATGATCTATTCAATTATCATTACCCTCTTATCAAATCACACACGGAAATCATCAAGTGTTCTATCATTCCATTAATTAAGGTCATTATGGTTTTAAATGCATTCTATAAATTTTGTAATGAATAATCCATTCAACCTGTCCAAAGTTTACTTTGGACATGGTTGAATATATCAGAGCCATTCGAATTCACCAACGCACGTGTCTTTATGATGGCACACGATTCAAGATCTTTGCATGATAACGTGATCGCCCGAACGTGCTAAATATTTGCTCACGATCATTCAACCGTCCAAACGGATCACATTTTAAACTAATTCCTGCGTGAATTTTGTTTCATTCTACCTGCCCCCATCTTTCCTGAGTCTCTCAAGCTAGGTCTCTTGCAATATCTTGCACCCCCTATATCCATTTGCATTCCTTGACCTCTGCTTAACAATGTCGATCTGCTATGAGTATGGAAGTTACCGGGATTTGCTTCGTCTCCCTGAGTTTAAAACATGCAGTGAAGTGTTTCTTTGCACAGGTTAGGGTCCTTTCTTCCATCTTCTTGATGGCCATGACGACGAGATCTCACTACTGTTCGCCAAAGGATTCGATGGAAAAACGGCTAAGGTTGGCCCTCTCATCTTTCCTGTGACTGAGGAGTCTATTGGGTTGGCCACAAAATTGCCTAGGGAAGGTGCCAGTTGGCACAAGCACCTCTTTCTCCCGTGGATGACTCACGAATTTGCTCTCAGGGATGAATACCAACACGTTGCAGGCACAAAAGGGTTCCATAGGGACTGGATTAAGCCCGAATATATTGAGCCCTTGACTGTCATCATTCGATTGATCACCTGTGAGGGTAAGTGCACCATTTTTAAAGCTTGCCACCTTAGATTATTGGCACATTTTGTTAATAATTAGGCCCTAAATTTCCCATTTTATTTTCTGAAGAGCCTAGAGAAAATGTCGAGCCAGGTTAGGAAAAATCCATTAATCCCTCTGGTAGCCTATATCACCATTGCCTTATTAAAATTTCAATCAGCCATCAGTTGAAGGTAAAGGGGAAAAATTGGGATAGCTTTGTGTTTGAAGTACTGAACCCCCATTTGGTCAAGAAACCCCTTACCAAAATCCCCGACTCTCGGAAGCGTCCTCGACATACACGTAACCGTGAACCTAGTCAGACCCCTTCCACAGAAAAGAAAATCCCCAAAATGGTGCATATTGACGAAGATATGCCAGAAGCAAGTCCGCCTGCCCATTCACCTACCTCTGTCAACCTTGTGGCTGCTGATTTTCTACCGTTTCCACAAGTTCGAACCAAGAACAAGAAGGCGAAGTCCGTTCAGATCATCGTTCAGCCTACCCTTCAGTCCGATCATCCAGATAGTATGGTCGAAGTGGATGAACCCATTTCTGACTCGCCCTTGTTTACATTGGCCAGTGTCTCGGTTGAATTTCTCAAGGCTTCTGCTCTTTAGATCGCTTCTCCATTTGCTCAAGGCATGGGTCCA
Organism: Pseudotsuga menziesii; assembly: GCA_001517045.1. NCBI lineage: Eukaryota > Viridiplantae > Streptophyta > Pinopsida > Pinales > Pinaceae > Pseudotsuga > Pseudotsuga menziesii. Next base: position 133,136 of record LPNX010636249.1, read on the forward strand.
GAAGAACAAATCCCCTCTATCGACCTTGAGACACCATTAAGAGAACTGAGTCCGCATTAAGATTCCAAATGCCTCGCAGAACCATTTAATCTGAATCAGCATGCAATCGATCAACTGACTCAAGAGTTAGCACTAGAGATAATTGTTTATCTTCATCAAGAGAACAAGGAGCTATGTCTACAAGTTAAGACCGTCGAGGACCTTAATAAGGCCATAACCTCTTCTCGTGAATCTCATCAGGAGAGGTGCAAAGTTCTAAAAGCACAGGCCAGGAAGTTGAAATTCAAACCTCATGTTTCCTCTGCTAAGTAGAAGGCAGCTGCTAATGCAGCTCAGCCTTCTTCCTAACTTCCTTTTTGTTTTGCTCAGTGGGACCTGGCATCTCTTTGGTTTTGGGGGAGTGTTGATTCCGATTTTGTCATTATTCTTGGTTGTTAATTTGCTCTTTTGGCATCACTTTTGTCACCTTTGGTGTACTTCTTATCATTCAGCTTATCAATTAACCCTAGGTACGAAAGTATTTGAACTTTATGCAAGTTTTGGTTGATTTTTGTTATTCCATGATTTTATTAGCAATTATGTGATATTTGTAAACGTGCATGATACATAGAATTGTTTTGCAGACTATGGTTTCCAAGAGAACCTCTACGTGGACACACATTCACGCCAAACATGCATAGTTGCATCCAGCTCGTCATACAACCCTTCGATCAACCCATGCCCTGTTAGTTGGAATATTCTCAAGCGTTTAAAGAACATAATGGTTTCGTTGATCTGTTAGCCACGTGTCCTACTGGTATGAGAGTATTTGCTCTAGAAGACCCAGGATCCTGTCCTCTCGGCTCGACACCATACTCTATGCCCACGTCAACGAAGATCCATACACCTGCAACCCGCGTGAGGATAACCGACGCTCAAAGGATTAGGAAGACGGTTGTGCACTGTCACAAATGGTTACATGGTTGTTTGTTTAAAAGTTAAGGTTGTTTATTTGTGGAGCAGTCGACCACTAAAAGGGTCGACCTATTCATCCATGTAAAACTATATAAAGTCGTCTCCAGACGAGAGTCAAGTTATTTTGTCATCATTAGCAAAGAAATTCTGTAAACTCTGTTCTGAATTTAATACAATTTCTATCTTTAGCTGTGAATATATGTCTTTGTTTTCGTGAGTGGTTGATTGATCTAAGCGCAACCCCTGATTGCTGAGAAGGGCTCGTCAACAACCAGAGGTATCCATTTGTATCTCTGTTATTCCTTTTTGCAGATAAGTAATTTGTATTTTCAGTTTCTGTAGGTGGTCGCAATTTTCCTGTAAATTGATGTTGTTTATTTCCTCGTCTTCTATAAGGTGTGTTTACTGTGATTAATACAATTTACATTGTACTGTTAACATAGTTTCCATTTCCAGAATTAAAAGTGACCAATTGCGCATAGTCATTTCCAGTTTTCTTTTCAACTTGTTTCCTAGTTTTATATTTGCAATCAGATAGAATTTAATTAGTTTAATATCTTAGGCTTAGTTTTTAGTTAGATTAAACTCTGTCAATTCCTGTTTAGCTGTAGATTAACTTCAATTATCTTTTCGTTTATCTCATTAAACAATAGGAAATATTCTCTCTTTTTAACTATAGATTAGAACAAGTTATTCTTCTGTTGTTTCAATTGTTAAATAAGCTAAGTTACTGTCTTCTCTACATTACGACCTCATATGCATAAATCAACTAATGTTAGGATCATTTTGGTTATCTATTTCGTAATTTACAGTGTTTTTTCTCCATCTAGACTGTCATTCGGACTTTCTGTCTATACTGCCATCTAGACCTTCATTCAAACTTTAATATTCCCCATTTTCGTTTTATGTTTGTTTCAAGTTCAATTTTCCTGGTTTTTAAAATGTATTACTTTCTGTAATTAAACAATAGTTATATATATATATATATAATTAGAACCTTATATTATTACTCTTATCTTTCGTTCCTTTTATCTTAGTTTGTTTTTGAATTGTGTTTCTTTTGTCTTTGATTTCTTCATTCATTACTACTATAGAATTTGTTAAATGCATCCCTAGTTTAGTTTACTTAATTCTTATTTAGATTGAATTTACAATTAAACTTGTTAATTCTATTGACTAAAAGGCACACCGGTTTTTTATAGTTTGATCATCATTTCTAGCATAATATTTGTCCTCCTTACTTCATAGTTACTGAAGATGTTCATAGAATAGGATTTTATCTAGAAAATAAGATATCTTTATTAGGTTTTCCACTTGCTTTTAAATTATAATTATTTTCAAGCAAATATTTTTAGTAAGTTTTCTACTTGCTTCTAAATTATATTTTATTTCCTTACATTTGTTTCATACGAGAGTAATATACGTCCAACTTCAAAGTAATTGTTAAAATAGTTTTGTTTCTTGATTATAGATTAGTTGTTGATAACATTTGCTTATGAGTAGAACATAAATCACAATGTTTACTATTACTTGTAATTGGGCACTCCTTAGTTTACATCTCTTTGTAGAAGTTAAAATAGACTTAATTCCGTTCAGTTTCTTTGTTTCTTTTCAAAGCCATTTTGATACACCTCCTTCTCCAGTTCCGGTCACAATGAATGCATATCCTCAGAATCCTCAACGAGAATGGAACTAGATAATTTAGTTTAATTATTGTATATTTGTCAATTGCATATATAGTTTAGTTATTGGATTTCTTAGGTATATTAAGTAGTTGTAATATTGCCTCAGATAATATAATCTCTTGTTTTCATATAGTTAGAGTTATGAATTTGTTTATAGCTTTTCTAATTCCCAGATTAAGAAGCCGAATAATTAATTCAATAGGTTTCACTATAAAGAGTAGTTTATTTTTTTAGAATAGCCTTGTTTATATATATATATATATATATATATATATATATATATAGTCATTGTTTATAGAGTAGAGTAGTATAGATTGTAGTGCTCTAATCTAGTGGTCTTGTCCCAGTCTAATTACCTTAGTAGTTGAATTTTTGGAGTTTGACTCGGTTTTTCATTTTGAAAGATCTTTCGATTTTTTCTTTGTTAAAATATTTCCACAACACCTTAGGTACCCTTCTACCTTAGCATATATTTTGTGTCTACTCTAAGTTTACAAACCTCGGCCGATAATTAAATATTTGGTGAATTAATTAAGACAATAAAAACAACCAACAGATATTTCTCTTCTTCAAAGTACATTGTACATGTGCATGGTACATTATTGCCCACCTAGTTGGTTAGGTGGTCAACAGGGACTGTAACTCCTGAGCCTGATATGTAACAATTTTCTTATTTGTTCCATGAGTTATTCTTACAACAATCAATATATATTCCCTTGATTTTATCCTTGGGAAAGCCTAAAGGTATTCACATAAATTGGTACAAAGGTTCAACCCCTGTAACTTAGGTGCATTCAAATGATCAGTTTATTGTGAATGTGTATTTATTTCAAGAGGTTCACGGGATCCCCTTCACTGACTATGTTTCACTTGTAATCCAAAGGTAATATAGAGATGCACATCTTGAGAGATTTTTATCGTTGTTGGCGTAGTCTTCCATAGCTTTCTCTGCAACCTTCAAAACAGACTGTACATTTCTTCTCTTTAAGTTTGATGTTGTCTTGTAGAACCAAGAATTGACAACCTATAGCATGCATGTGACCCTACTGAAAAATATGCTACCAATTAGGTGGCAACATCTGGCTCCATATGGGGACACGTGCTCTCCTCGAGAGTACATGAGAACCTCAAATTCTCTTATTGCGGACCAAAAAGAAATTATAGCATATAGTGGGGATGGCTCAATTCACATCCCAAACCATACACTTATTACAAATCAAAGGAAAACATACTAAAAATTTTCAAATGCTCATGCAAGCGATTTATTCCTCCTCCCTACTCTATCAGGTGCCAAGAAAATGCTAAGTATAATGATACAACCAGTGCATCCATCTCAGCTCCTCATCAAGGATGGAACTTCTTCCCTTGTTTTTAGTCATTAGCCAAAACAAGATCTCATAAAAAATGTCATGAATGTGATCGGGAAATGCCATCAAAATGTGGCTCTCACATGAAAGTTTATTTTGTAAAGATAAGCCATCTCTCAAATTTTCAACCATATAACATGTTAGAACACATGCTTTATCAATATAATGTTGAAGGGGGCTTGAATAAGTAATGGGCATCCCTTCTTCAAGATGAAATATGTCAACCAAGAGCTTCACGTGAGGTAAACCTGCAAATCAAGAGTTATTATCTTCGATGAAATGAAATTTAGGAAAGTCTAAAGCTTCATCATAAAGTTGTTCATAAGCTTGAGGCAAATCCACATCTTCTATTTTTTCTATTATGGAAATATCAGGAAGCTCTTCAATAATGTATTCAACCAAGGTCCCTTGTAATGCTTCCTCCATCGAGTTATCAATGATATGCTCTTTAGGATTCCCTATTTGATCTTTAGATTGTTCTTCAAGGATCTCTTTTTTAGATTCAGGATGTGCACTGGGGAGGAGGGCATCATACTCTTTGGCAATTCCCTCAATCTCATCAACTATTCCTCCATGCCAATGAAGGAGAAACTTCTAAAAAAACGTTGTCACTGAGTTTATAGCTTTGTCAAGAAGGCCATAAAACCAATTTACTGCATCTCCCTCCAAAGTCATAGCAAATATGATCATCAAATCATCCTCATGATAAACTTTGAAATCAACCATCAACTTGCAGGAAGAAGCAATATGATCGGTGGTTGAAACATCATCATTTCCATGGAACTCGAAAAAAACATCATGTAATCTCTTATGGTCATAGCAATCATTAGGGAATCCATGTATATTCGAAAAATCTAGTGGGATGAAGGCTTCGTTCAAGAGAGCACGAATTCTTTCCTTTTTATCATCTGTAGGCTCAAATAACGAGGTATCAAATCTGAAATATGCATATATTCATACCTCAAACCAAACTGTGGAGTCACCAAGGTGAGCTTGAAAGCTTTCCAATTTATGAGTGTGCTTACCTTTACACTCAATAAAGTCCTCAAGTTTGCAAAATGACAAGGGCTTCGTCCCTTCATAGAGTCTCCATGTGAGAATCAAGATCTGTAATATGATCTGAGCCCACAAATGTCATTGAAGCATTATCTTCAAATTTTGGAAACTGGACTTTGTCCTTGGAAATGACGCAAAAAATGTTGTTGCTTGAGACCGGCGTGTGTGTGCTAGAGCCCAAAAGTAGGCACACTGGCATGATGACAATTGTGAAAAGAGCAGCCATTGTCATCACACTCCTTTCTTCCTTGCTTCAGGTTGGCTCTTCTCCAACTTAAAGGGGGCTTCCCTAAGGTAGGATCACTAAGGCGGGAACAATGAAGAATAAGGTGAACTGAAGATGTTGGCTTAGAGAAATGGTTGTAGTATAAAGGTAATTTGAATGAGTGATGAGAAGGAAGGATCAATCCTCAAGAAGAGATTAGTGCTAGTACATCAAAGGAGAGAATGGAGTAAAAAAGAGAACTCAAGATGACATTGAGTTCTCAAACTAAATTAAATATAAAAATCAATCCGGGTACAAATACGCTCACAAAGGGAAAAGGCTAAAAACTGCTAAAAATTTTCACCATCCAACATGGTGGTAGTATCCGTCTATGCTCTTCGGCACAAACCTAGAAAGAAAGAAGCTAATTTCTAGCGACCCCAAGATGGCCCATAAAACATGAAGTGGAGCTAGCCGCTTCCGCCAGGCGAACCAAAACGCCCACATCAGTAGTCGAAACATTTTTTCTTTAACTCGATGCAATCGACGACTTAATGAAGACATGCCAGACGTGAGTTATTCGGTGGATATACCTGTCTCAAAACTCCACGTATCGTGGTAAATAACCCCGAGAGGCTACTGAACTCACTCATTGTGAATTTCCACCTTGCAGTCAACGTTTGATGAAGACCATCGATACCTTGGTCAAAACATGGATACACACTGCTTCAAAGTTCTACGTGTTTGAAACCATATCATGACTGGTTCCACCAGCCGACGCGGCACCCCATTTTTGGAATCGGTTGTCAAAAGAGAAACTGAGTCAAATATTTCGCAATTATGTATTGTAGTTGGTTGCCAAAAGAAAATTGTCGAACCAAATTCACGACTTGGTGCTACAAGGATGTTGAGTGATACATGGACAAGATCCACACCATCTGATATTTTAAGAACTACGACAATTTTTTTTAATTATCGAGCCGAATCAGAATTATATGTGATTGACTGTCAAAAGGAAAACGTGGTACCCAACATAGAATTCAATCTTTGCCAGTAACTCGCCAATTGCTTGGATTTGTCATCTTCCCTTAGGATGCTCTTAGCAACGTGGAACTTCTTTTGGATTTGGCTTCCAATGGAAAAGATATGGACAATCCATAAAAACAAATCGCATGGACTCTGAGCCTTCTCTACTTTCGGAATCCTTGATGAAATAGAGTTGGGTATTGCTGAGACGTGTTTGCTAGATAGTCACATCGTAGACATATTCTAGGCGCAGTTTATATTGAGCATGATCACTGTGTAAGTAGAGGGCCTGTAACTCCTGAGCCTGATATGTAACAATTTTCTTATTTTTGTCGTGACTTACTCTTACAACAGTCAATATATCTTCCCCTGATTATATTCTTGGGCAAGGTATTCCGGTAAATGGGTGCAAAAGTTCAACCTCTGTAACTCAGGTGCATTCAAATGATCGGTTTATTGTGAATGTCTATTTATTTCAGGAGGTTCACTGGTTGTCTTTCACTTGTAAGCCAAAGGTAATATAAAGATGCACAACCTGAGAGATTTTTATCAGTGTTGACGTGGTCTTCCATAGCAGCTTTCTCTGGAACCTTCCAAAGAAACTAGATATTTCTGCTCTTTAAGTTTGATGCTGCCCTATAGAACCAAGAATGGACAGTTTGTAGCATGTATGTGACCTTGCTGAAAAATATGCTACCAATTAGGTGGTAATAGGCCTGAGTTGGCCACCATACCTTATTAAGTTTTTTTTTGGGTTATATCTACTGGTTTATTGGATTATATGAATATTTTATTGGGTTCCAACTTCTCGATGTTACATCTCTTGTATTTGGTGGTTGTCAAGATTTTTGAACTCTGAAATCTGTTTTTATGGTTCTCTAAATGATTAGTGAGGAATCTTGTGCTGTTAGCGGTGAAGTTGATGTTGCTATTGCTATTAAATTACTAGTGTTCATGATCAATTAATTCCAGATTGCAAATCTCTTCATATCTCTTCAAATTTCAACATTTTGATTGTGAGTTTTCGTCACGTATTATAGCAGATTTATGGGTTAGGCTTGTCACTCATTGATATATAGGGGCGAGTTGATGATCGATACCTATGTGATCTTCCATCACATCCAACAGTACCATAGTTGGGATCTATGGTTTACCCATGGATATTTTCTAAACACTCCCACACTGCGAGATCACCACTATTGTGCTAGAGATGCTTGGGACCTTGTTGCAGTTGATGCCAGTGTTATGAGGCATGCTACGACATATTGCCACTTGGATATTTCTATCGTGTATATGCGTTATTAACACAATGGGTCAAATGGTGTTACTCTATAGTAGTTCATGTACTTTTAAGTCTTGGTTCATAGCTTGGATGCACCATGGTGTGGCCATATTCACTCATATAAGTGTGAATCCTCATGAGTCAAAGTGTAACCTTGGGAATTTAAGTAGGTGTAACATGCATCTCTTCTTAGATTTTTCCCTATCCATTTTTATGCCATGCCATTTCACTATCTATTTCACTCATTGTTACCATCCCTCTTTCACAAGTGATTTATTATATGTTATGTTTTAAAAGGTATCTATACTATTTCCATGTATGAATGCCTAAATTAAATCAAAATAATCAAAGTACTCGAAGGATTAAGAAACCAAAAAAATAAATGTATAAATGTGGCAAATATTCCCCCTTGCAAAAAGCTAGGTTCCCTTGTCCTGGTGTATCAAAACTAAATCTAAATGAACGGATTAAGCAAACGAAAGGAATAATATATAAAAAAAATAAAAATAAAGGGATCACGAAAAAGGCATAATGATGGGTGACCCACAAAAGGGCTTGCTTCAAAGACACACATGTGGAAGATAAATTTTAAACCCCTAAGGGCTAGACCTCACCCCTATATCGCATTATGATGATGGCCAATTTGTGATCACCTTCTTCCCTACGTTACATTCACTTCATTACCCTCACCTTATTATGTGTGACATACTACTAACCATGATCTATATATTAAGTCTCCTCTATAGACTTACCACCTCTAGTTAGCATAAGATCACTTGGCACGAATAGTAGAATGATATGATCAAATCATTGGACAAATCTCCCTAGTATAATTTGATATGATAGATAAATTAAAGTTAGCACATATGGACCATGCATATAAGATAAGAGATAAAGATAAGTTGCATAGAGAACAAAGAGAATTCGAATTGCTCATAAGAATGACTTCACTTGATTAAGGAGAACTCAATTGGTTAAACTCAAGTGATATTAATAATGAATATTTAAGTTAATTAAGGAGAACTCAAATTTATTACTTCAGTGAATCAATCAACATGATTTCAGTTAAGAGAATTAACTGGAATGTCAATAAAGAAGATTGAATTAACTAAAAGTGTTTGGCATGATGACACTTTAGTTAAACTAAAAGATGACACATAAGTTAGAACACGTGCATGGAAACACTTGAGTTAACTTCCTAAGTGGTATAGCTCCCAGTTGTTTAGTGAGTTCATCCTGAAGTCAGTAGAGCATGGATTTAATGTCAAATATGAAAGGCATTGCGCAATGGTGTTATGCACAAATTGATGAATTGGAGGTGCAGGGTTATTACCTCATGTAGTCATTCACTATATTTTTCATGAGGCCTCTTTCTCCCATGCAGTGATGTGCTACCTCTTGCATGAGACCTAATTTGCAAGTTAAATAGTATGAAGGAAAAACAATTGTAATCATCCAATCCTTCTCTCTTCTCCATTGCTCAATATTAACACCTGGGTTCTTTGAAGTTCTCTCTCATCTTGCACCTGGGGTGCCAAAATCAATATGTTATTGTAAAAGACATTCTCTACAGTCTATCATTATTATACTAAGGAGATTTGCTGAGGTTTTTCACTCTCATTGTTTTGAAGGTTTCCCCCAAGGTATATGCTGTGTTATGTGTGAATGATTATGTGTATGAATGGTTCATTGATTTCAAGTACTCATTATTTCTGCAATTAAAGATTAAATATCAAATTTCAACATATTTCAAAAAATTCAACATGGTAGCATAGCTCAAGGTGTGAAGGAATTAAGTTTTGGAAAGCAAGCTTGAGCCTACGTTGAACACATCACTTGAAGAACAATGGATTCAATCTTTGTAAGACCTGAAGACCGACTTGAGGGCACATTCTTACATTATTGAGCAACATATTCCTTTATTGGAGCAAGGGCACATTTACTTGAGTTTGGGGCAGCGATCCTCTTCCCAAATTGCTACTAGGGTATTCATCCAGATTGTAGTTGCACTAGTACATATGGCTCATAAGTTCCATGAAATATTGCCATGAATAAGTTAAAATGGTAATTTTTGTGGATAAATTGATAAATATTTTAAATAGAAATTGTTTTGTCCCTCAATCATCGTCGCTACTGCGACGTAAATGTCTGTTTGTCTCTATAGCAACGAAAGGTCGTCTCTATTGCGACGAAGACAGACGTTGGTGCTCTAGCGACGAAACTGTAAACACTTGCAAATCAACGGTCATCACAGTAATGATCATTGACTTTTTTTATTGTTGAAATTTGATCATTGTGCATTTTCACCATAACCGCCATGATCATTGATCTATAAATACATGTTCTTAAGACATATTTCATCAAATTTTTTTCTATAGTTGCAACAATTTTTCTGCATCATTGTTCGATCTGTGATTTCAAGAGTCTGATACTGGTTTAACACATCGAATTTTTGATCTCCTTTGGTTTCCAGGTTAGTATTTTGAAATTCTTTGTCTCCTTTAATGTGTAGGGTCATACATAAAGTGAGTCGACTATTCATTTTCTCCTCAATACTAACACATCCAATACCAACATGGAAAGAGATGGATGATTAGGAGCTATTGATTTGAATTTATCATGATAGAGTTTATAATTTCCTTAGGGAATGTACATGAGAAATAATGGGCCAGTCTTAGATTAATTGGTGTTTTAGGTAATACTATATATTCTTATTTAAAATAGATAAAATTGTTAGATCATCATGAAATTTATTCAATTTCAAAATATGTGTAAAATTTTAGTTTTGCATTGAGATTTGTGCTTAGTGAACTAATATTTTTCCAATGAGTAAATATAATGTCATTGGGATTGGTCTCTTAATCATTCCCTGATTAAAAAAAAGAAGAAGATGAACTAATTAGGGAAACAACATCATTTCTTTTGAAATGTTTTATTGGTTTAGTTTCTTATTTATAGAGGGGTGAACTAGCATGTGGTAATATCCTATGTGAAAAATCGTTTAAGCATTGTGATCCGATGTGCTTGTGAGAAATCATGTTTCCTAACTTGGGAGAACATAACCGTTGAGGGGGATTTAAATTTTATCACTAAATATTGAAAATATAGTGGTTGGTGGTAAGAATAGACCCCCATACTAACTTATTCCTTAATAGTTTGGAAACGAGGGGTGTTTGTGATATGTAACATGTTGAAGTAAAGTCAACTTGGATTTTATTAATTAGATTTGTCACTTTCCATGTCACACCCTTTAATTTTATGTCTCCTTTAATATATATATATATAATTTACTTATACATTGATTGAGTGTTTTTGGTTCTTATAGGCTATTAGAATGTCAAAGAAATATACTTGGGAAGAAAATAATAAGAGGTATGTTGAGTTTAAGGCAACATTGGAGGCAAAGGGTGATGGAAAGTGTTATTTCCCTTGTATTGAATGCAGGGGTTTGCAAACAAGAATAATTTTAAGAACAAGTGCTGAGAAACATTGTAAAGAGAAGAGACATGCCAAAGGGGGATTTGAATATCATCCCTTGGTAAGACGTTACTCATTAGATAATGTACTTCTTGTAATAGTACTTATCATGTATTCACAAAATGTTTTATCATTTTAAATATATATGTTGTATATTATACACTAATGTTATTACACTACTTGTAATTATAAAGAAAATTCCCCCTAAATGTCGACCACCGAGAGCTATTTGCCATATAATTATAGTAGAAATACTACTTTACAAGGAGAGAAACATGAAGATCATAATATTGAAGATCGACTTCTTAATGATCCTATGGACGAAGATGACATTATTAGATTGATCCAAGACCAATTTGCTCCATTGGATGAGGACAACCTCCATGATATTGTTGGTGAACTTGAAAATATGTAATGTATTAATTGCATCTTCACATGGTATGAAAAGTTCACTATTTTCATCTATTTTTAGTGTTAATTAATTCATAAATTAGGGATAAGCAATATTTATGATTTATATTGTTTACATTTCATTTTTTTTGTCAATGTTGCAGACTAATGGGTGAATTTCTATCACCACCATCAAATAATTTACCATGCACATGTTGAGAGGTATTCTTGATTATGAAAGAAATTTGAATGTATTATCAAGCTATTGATGCATGTCATGTTGATCATATTATATATTATGGACAATATGCACCAGAAAACAAATTCCCACAATGTGAAATTAGTAGATATCGAACTGATCAAGTAACAAAAAAGGTGCCTTGCAAAGTTCTTCATTATATTTCCATAATTCCACATTTCCAACGACTATTCAGGCCAAAGTATAGCATAGTTTATGGATTACCACACAAAGAACATAAGTGAAGATGGTGTTCTTCGACGAATTCCTGCAGATGATTCTATATTGAAGAACATTGAAGAAAAATGACCAATTTTTAAAGATGAACCTCATAATGTTAGAATTTCATTGGCAACTGATGGTTTCAATCCATTTGAAGAGCTTCGTTCTACTTAGTTAGTGTGTCATGTTTTCGTCATAAACAATAACCTTCATCCTTGGATGTCTATAAAGAGAAAACACACAATGTTGGAAATGATTATTCCAGGTATTTTTTTGAAAGTAATTATATTATTTCATTTATTTGTTTCATTGCTGCATGAGAACACCTTTTATATATTGGGAAACATAACTAAATAGCATCGTATGTTGAATAAACTAGGTAAGTACCAAGTTAAAGATATACATGTATATATTGATCCTCTTATCGATGATCTATTTAATTTATAGGTTGGCATCACTATGTATGAATCTCTAGACCAATAGGCCAGAAACAATTTCAGTTCCATGAAATACTTGCATGGACAATTCATGACGCTCTCAGGTTAACACATTTTTGCGGTATGTAAATTTATGTTGCACTTTAAATTAATATGTTTTTGAGGTAAATATTATGCAATTTTTTAAATTAAATTAATAATATTTTGATGCTTATATAAAATTAATACATATATCTTGCAGGTCTTCAAACAAAGGACAAATATACATGTCCAGTCTGTGGTCCTAGGATAAAATCTTGTCGTTCAAGAAGTTTAGGAAATAAGGTGTTTGCTGAGTACATGCGCTTCCTCCCTAAGAACCATAGCTATCGAACTACCGAGAAAACAAAATTCAATGGTAAAGAAGAGAATGGGAAGAAACCATGAAGAATGACACCTCACTTATGGGAGTTGGAATATAATAGGCATCGTCATGGTATGCAAATTGTATATGTAGCTTATAAATATGTAATGTTAAGAAATTTATATTTTTATTGAATTTTCTCTACCATGTGTGTCATGAGTTATTGTTAATGTGTTTTCATTTTTGTTTAATATTGAATGTCGTGAAAGCATGAATGGGATTCCACGAGGAATGAAGAGTTATCTCATACAATTCAGTAGGTTTCCTTACTATGAGAACCTACAAATAGCTCATTTGTTCGATACACTGCATATCAGGAAGAATGTAAAATAAATTATACGATGAGTCTTAGATGGAAGGACTGACAAAGATAAAATTGGAAAAATTTGTAGTGACATTACAAAATCCAATCACACATTGCAAAGTGTAATTAATTTGAATGTCGAAGATGGGGAACAAAATATTAGTCTTCCATGGTTATGACAGAGCAATAAATCAATGATAAAAAGGAGGTCATTCGGAAAATAAGGTTTTCGACTGGGTTTTCGTCGAACATACAAAATATCTTAACGAAAAAAGGTGATTTTTGTGGTGTTAAAAATCATGACTCACATACATTCATTAAAGTAATTTTTTACGTATGTAATTTCCATTTAGTACATCTTTTTAGTAATTGTTGTCTCTTATTTGGAATTGAATAATAATTTGCTTTTTGTTATAGTACGTTCTACCTCTATCTCTCTCATATAGCTTTGACGACAACATAAAACAAGTTATATATGATCTTGGTAAATACATGAGATAAGTAACAATTTATATGCATGAAAATGTTTGTTCACTTTGTTGCATAGCTTATTGACATATTTTGTTTTACAGCTTGGAACTTTATTATGTATGCCTCAATCTTGTTGATCACTATTATTTTCTTGCATCATTTGTAGGTGGATTTTATCCAAGAAATCCATAAAGAAGATATTAGGTATTGGAAGAGGTAAATTCCTCATCTAATGTGTGAATTGTAGAAGTATTTACTTCCAGGATTTTTCAATGCACAAGAACACAATCTCATACAACAAGTTTAGGAGATTGAATTGTGTGGACCTGTACACACAAGATCAATGTGGATGTTGGAAAGGCATTTGAAGTTATTGAAGGATTTTGTTAGACAAAGAGAACGTTCGAAGGGTTCTAATGTGCATGGATATATGGTATATCAATCCATGGTGTACATTAGCCAAGATCTTCCAAATTTAACAAAAAATATCAATCTGCCTTGCATTTGACATGTCAACTTCATCAACAAATTTGAAGGGGAGGTCCTGTTGGGGAAAGGTAGAACAAGGAAAGCGAAAGGTAATTAGATGGTGTATATTTAATTTATTATACAATTAATTTTCAATTTCATATATATCTTATGTAATTTTTATTATTCCATCAGTATTTTAAGGTAAACTTAATTTCCTTTAATGATAACTAATTTACAATTCTTAATTGTTATTTTTTCTGTATAGTTAGTAACATGTGGGATGCAGTACATTTATACATTGCAAACAATTTTGATTGGATGGATGAATGTGTTAACACCCGATAATTTTCCTATGGTTGTGAGTAGTAAATCACCGGGATAACCATTTCAAACTAGTTTTTAGGCTGTATTCTAGCCTACAGAGCCAAGGAGGGCTCTCTCAGGGTCATAAGGACCATTAACATACACATATATCTGCCATCAAGCATTCAAAAGGCTAGATTTCTGATAGGAACATGTTTATATTTTAAAGAGTGTAAGGAAGACAAATAGAAAACATCATTTGGAAATGGAGTCTAAGTCTGAAACATTCAAGGGATTACAACATAATGACTGGTGATTATCCTTCATGATTTGAGGCAACGTGGGTGTTGACATTCAGTTAAATAGACTTAAGTGATGACAGATGAAAGTGAGAAGAAGCCCAATGAAACAAGAGGCACCTATCTGTGGATGAATCTCTTGAAACACATTTAACAAAAGCAACAATGAAGGATAATGACTGAAATAGAGCACCTAATAGAGAGTGAATTCCATGACATACATTATAAACACATTACAAATACAATTTCTGATGAAAGGAGCATTTAACAAAGAACAAATTCCTTACATACAATCCATAAACTTATTAGTAGAAATTTACACATGCATGAAAATGGAACTTACAGGAAAACACAGACTGAACATTGAACACGTCGATGAATCTCAGGAACTCAGAAAATACTTATGCATTAATTACTTACAAGAAAAGTTCAGAACTACAAAACCAAGCACATAGGCTTCCCAAAATGAATTTTGAACCCCTTTCTTCTCTATCAAGGTTACATGTATAGTTCAATTTGCTCTCGAGACGAATCTCGAAATGGAGCGGCAAAACTAGTCATATCATGGGAATCAAACCCGAATGAATCATTCTAAATCCTAACCAATTATGAGGTGGCATATTCACATGATCGCAAAACAAATCAGGAAAGCATACTGTGATGCGCGTGACCGATCAAAACAAAAACCTTCACATCTAGGGCTTCAGGATCGCTTGATGAAAATGACTGTTTAGAGCATATCCAAACGACCTTATGTTTCTACTATCAACATTTAGGGGAAAGGGAGTGTTTGGGACTGCAGCTTACTCTTCTTGAGGTGCTTGAATCTTCTTTGCAGGACTCCAATCATGGGCAAGAGAATTTTCCTCCTTGGACAAATAAGGGATCATGGAGTGTACAAAAACTAACCTCTGTACTTGGACCCTCCTCTGGGAAATGATCCCCTTAGACGAGGAGGAAGGAGGTCGAGGGTCGACCACTTTGGCTCCTCCACTGTGAAACCACAGAAGAACTACATAGCAGTGCAGACAAAGGCACGGTCGAACCCATCAGAGAACAAACCAAATACCATGTGTTACAAAGATTCAAGGACAAGCGTACACCTCTCTCGAGGCACCATAAACCCTTAGGGTTTGCAATGTGTTTAAATTCCTCCAGCTAGTGCATTCAAGGCCTCACATGGCTTGCATAATGTAACCATTTAATCCCCAACCAAATCACATCAAATCAAATTTCAATATTTTCGAATATGGCTAACCTTCGTCGCATTATGGTGTTTTCACACTTTTGTAATGTTTTATGATAGGTATACTTTCGACCCCTTGGTGTTAGACCTTTTTCTCAGGATGTATGGTGTACCATAGCTTAGGACTTTGCCTTTTCAGCTAGGAAGCTTAAAGCTTGGTCGCATTTCACCTGCACAAGGAAAACAAGGGTTTTGTGTTAGCCATAAAGGCTAAGTAAAACCTGTGACCCTCCTCCTAACTTATAGATAGGTTCAAATGCTGAAAGAACAAAACAAATTTTATGACAAATTCAACTGATAGAAAATAAAAGTAGTTTTAGCGATAAGTAAGTAGTGACAATATTACATTACAATGCATTAAAGTGTTGTCGTAGTACATGTTGTTTGAAAACACTAAACATAGTCTTGAAATTCGTATGAGTCTTGCAGTCTAATTTAAGTCACATTTTATATGTTTCCACAACAGATAAAGCGTAAAATATTACATCTCATGGATTTATCTTCCTAGGAAATTACAGATTTACATATAGTAATTTTTTTTTCCCGTAAATTAGGAGATGTTACACCGAGTAACCTACCCTCACGTTGACTTGATGTGCATGAGCCTAGTATGATGTCATGTTGCGTTGTTATGTTATGTTGACTTGCATGTTTACTTGTATGTAATGTTTAGCCTTGTGGTGACTCATGATTGACCCTTGCATGGTAACATTGAGCTATACAACCCTTAAATGTTGATGTCTAGCTTGTTGATGACTAGCGTGACCCCTTAGGAGGGATGTCCACCCTTGCGTTGAACTTAAGATCCCTCCTTAGGTTCCATCCACCTTTAGCACTACCTTATATGACTTTTTTAGAGTACTTTGTTGTCGTTTTTTATTGTGAGTTGGTCGTACTATTGTGTTCCTACTGTTTTTGATTTGTGAGGGTTGGATGATCTATTTTAGGATATATTCCAGTTTTAGGTTCTCTCATTTTAGAGGTATGTTGGTCTATTTGAGTCTCGTAAAAGTAAACTAACGCTAAGATGTTGTAGTCTGTTTAGACACATTTCTTTTCTGAGGATAAGGGAGGTCTTCCCTAACATCTTATGTTGAGTATATAATTGGCTCAAATCTGATATATATTGCTACTGTTATATAGTGTTGTCTTTCATTAACAACTTATATTTTATATAGATTGCTAGTGTTATTACTATTATTGTTTTCAGTACTTTAATGGTTATTGTAGCTCATTGTTTCTGGGACATCCTGTACATGAAGATTATTGATGTATGGTTATTTTTTTCCACAAAAATGACATAATTTTATTGTACTGTAGACAACTGTGCCAGACTGTGTTTTTTACATAATGGGAGTAAAAAGAAATATGGGATTATTGTTAATCTTATCCTACTTGCTAATTTTTCTCAATTGAAAACATGCATGATAACATTGTTCTAGAATGGGTTTGTTTTCAATGATTTCTGTTTGCTTTTATTGTCCCAGTTGACCTTCAAATCCAAAGCACTTTCTTGTTCACTTTGTAATACCCATTATAAGATAGAATTTAATTCCTCAAACTCTTAGAATTGAAATACCCCCCAATAGACCTCCCCAAGAATTAAGCATATTCATTGACATATAATGGGATACATTAGTGGCTCAGTCCAATACTTCCCAAAGCATTTTGTGCACTCAAGCTAATTTTTGCTATGTATATTGCATTAACCATTATTGGTATCATGTAAAAAATTTGCATTCCTTTGATATGGACTTGAGGCCGAACACATCAAATAATAATATGAGCCAGTCATTCGGCGTAAAGACCTCAGCAGTGATACTCAATTCCAAACATAGTTAGGAACTTTCTAGTAGACTCCTCATAGTCATGGACAAACCTTGGATGCTGCAATCAGTCACAGTCCAACCAGTAACTCGGGTATGATGTTGCTATAGAAACAACCTTTGCCCTTTCCCCAAGATGTTGTAGCATCCTACTTCTACCCCCTCAGTCACCCTATAGGATTCTAGTAGCCTCGCCCTTTCTTCCCTTCAACACTATATCCTTGGGAATCTTCCCTAAGGCTGTTACAACCTCGTTCATATTGGTGGCGATCCTTTACCCTCCTCTGAGTCTAGTGCAAGGCCATTTATTACACTGTGTGGCGTTTACCCATACCTTAGTGATGCCCTTACAATGTCAGCCATCTTTACTTGAAACCTAACTCTTCTCTCTGTGCGTCATACCTTTGATCCCTGCACACACAAAAATACAGTTGTCAGATGGTCACATATTGTTTGACACTACTATATCTGTATTGTTTTGCTTATTCACTTATGATTACCCAGTTATAACATAATATAAAGTCTAGATGATTTTGTGCAGAGAACCAATGAGCCTGGATTATTCTATTTGACATTTTTAACAAAGTTACCTAGGTCTTAAACACTATAAAAAATATTAGAAATATCTTGGAAGCAAAGAGAATTTCCTTCCAATTTTTTGTTGGTTGTCTATGTTGTACTCTATCTGTTAACATTTAGTGTTTAGATTCTATTCCAAGATGTTGGTTTGTTTCACTAGTTGAAACGTACAATCTCTGTCATCCACATCTGAACATGGCTTCAAGGCTGCTCAAAGTTTCAGGAATGGGTCTAAGGATGCCCAAAGTTTCAGAAATGGGTCTTTGTGTCCGGTAGGTATGTTAACATTGGTTATCTGTTATCTATGATGTTGGTTCTTCCCTAAAACATTTATATTTTTTTCCCTTACAATTCTATACATGACTCCAAGGTTTCCCATATTTATAGGGATGGTTCTGTGTTGGGTAGTTTAAACTCTATGTTGAAATTGGATATATACTATCTAGGATGTTTGTTGTCACCAGTACTTGTATATATGTTTTCGCCAATGCTAGGTGATTAATTGAAAGAAATGTATATATCATTAAGAATACGCATACCAAGGGAGAATATATGTTGGAAACCATATAAGTTACACAATTTTTATGTCCAAGGAATCAAATTGAATTAGTGTAAGTTTTTAATGGATAAGTTGTTGCATAGGTGTGCAAACTACCATAATTTTTAAAATTATATTATTTTTGGTTATCTCTTGGTTGCATTATCCATGTGGAAGTGGAAACCACCCCAACACTAGGAGCCTACATTTACAGAACTTCATAAACGCATTCAATCAATACCCACCTTCAATGCTTTTCAATTTCATTTATACAACATTTAAGCTGCCCTTAAATGTTTATTTCTTCTCGGCGTGGGTTGCCCAGGGCCTGTTATCAGTGCCCAATAAACCATCAACAAATTTCAGTTAATCCATGCGTGAGTTATAATGCTTTACGTGTATGAAATTTGCACTTATTTTCCCTCCATAAATTGCGAAATAAGAATTGATAATTGTTCCACATGATTCCATGCAGATGGGTGCATACATCATTTTTCAATGTTAATGAGATGTCCCAGTTTTAGTTGTTTGAGAAAACTTTGTTGGAAACACAATATGTTCCATATCCTTTGCCAACATTTTCAATATATTAGCATAACTTCTTCTCTTGCTCATTCTACACCATGTTAGTGGGATAGACCCGGGCATCTGCATGGATCCCTAACCTTTCCAATTCTAGGGTAAAATAACTAGTCTCAAACAGCTCACCAGCCTCCATATGTTACCCACTAACATTGAATTTTGAGACTTGTGTGGAGCCTGCATGGACACTTATATAGATCTACATGGAAGATATACACTATGCAAACTTGCTAAATACTAGTGTCTCTCTTCTCTGGTGGTGCACCCCTTCTGAAATGTGGTCTCTCTCACCATGATCTCTACTTGACCTACTAGTATTTGGAACCATTGGGGAAACTTCTAGATGCACCAAGTTCCTTATTAGTTGAGTTCATGGGAACACCTTGTGGCTAGACATGGCTTATCAAATTCATGTGCAGGATATCCATGCCTTAATTTGCCTATTTATGGATGGATAGGATGTATCAGATTCCTTTTAGGGTACCGGTAAGCACAACAAGTCAAAAATTGAACCCATCCTATATGATCAGTATGGTACCAAGAGAGGAGGATGGGGTGCCATTACTACTCTTATAAACACTGACTAGGTTGGAACCCTGTAGTTTGAATTAAATTTACGTGGGATATGAAAAGACTTATAAGTCCTCCAAAGTTTACATTCAATCCCTACATAATATATTTGTATGTCAAGATGTCAAATTTGATCAAGATGCAAGGTCCCCTAAGCCTCGGGGTCTCCAATAGACATTGGCAAGGTAGATAAGCTTGTTGCCCCAAATATCAATCCATAGATTCCAAATAAATCATATACAAGTAGGCAAATTATAGCATAAGTACATATACTATTTTTCCTTATAGTTCAGTCAAAGGAACCAGATAGCTTACATAAAGAATACAAGAGGCACAAGAGCAAGTAGGAGAGCTCGAGTCTTGTTTTTTGGGTTAGTCATCCCCTTAATAATTTTCCTAATTATGCTGCATTGATGCCTTTATTGTTTAGAGCGTTCTAGTTATGAGGACGTAGGAAGTGATTTTCATATTCACTTACATACACACAGTCTACAAGTAAATACATTTAAGTTGCAAAATACATTTACATGAATTCTCCAAATTGGATAACCAGTTGATTTGGAAAAATGTCTGCATCATGTTGAGAAATTCCCATGGCCAGTTTGAAAATTCCCGTTGGACTGATAAAATGCTCGCACTACCTTATAAAATTCCCATAGGCCTCAATCATATGCATGTAGGTCCAGATAAATACCCACAAAAATGGACAAAAAAGTTGAAAAATGCCCAGAGGAAGCCATAACAATAAATTAAGTAAAATGCAAAAAGAAATTAGCTACAATATGATTGCAGAAACCTACATTTGTGAATGGTTGATATTAATTTTTGTGGATTGTGAAGATATATGTGAAACAAATTAAATATCTTGAGATGAATAGACCGTCAAGGTTTAAGGGGGAGAAATTAGTCTACATATTGATAGGGGTAGCAATATGGTTAAATAAAGAAAAGCAAATAAAGTGAAGCAACATTGTGATGTTGTCATTAATGCATGCTTACCTTTTATGAATTTACTTGATGATTGTTGATACATTCATTATGCAGGCATGTCCTTACATGTAATGGGCATATAGGCTTCATGTGTGGGTTCTTGCATACTTATGCGGGCATGTCCTTGCATGCCACGATCATTTCAATTATTTGTTGGCATTTCAACACCTCTTGCGGGCATCTTTCCACCTCTATTTCAATTTGAGGCTTTATTTTAAGGTTATTGCAAATAAAATTAAGGACTGTTTTCGTTAATGTCCACATTTTAATCCCCCTCCCAAAACAGCGGTGCTACCGGTAGCACCACTTTTTGATTTGGAGGTGTGTTTTGGTGTTTTTCAGAGAAATAGGAGTTTTTTTGGCTAGAGTTCTCTTTTTAAGTATAAATTTCTCGTCGGGTTGTATAACAAGTTGAGTATAGGCACTTCCTCTCTAAGAATCATAGGTATCAAACTACCGAAAAAATTCTATTCAATGGGAAGCAAGAGACTACATTAAAACCGCAGAGAATAACACCTCACCTATGGAAGTTGCAATATAATAGAAATTGTCAAGGTACGTACATATTAAATTGTCTATCTATCATCATATATGAAATTTTTTTAATTTTTTAATTATTATGTGTTGTTTATTGTAATTGACATTGATTTTTGTAAATTATTTATAAACTATGGTACATGATGGCCGTCGTGATCATGAAGGCATTAATGAGATTCCAAGAGGAATGAAAAATTATCCTAAACAATTCAGTAAGTTGTCCTACTATGAGAACCTACAAATTTCTCATATGTTTGATACAATGCATATCGGAAAGAATGTGGCTGAAACATTACGGAAAATATTGGAGCTAAGGAGCGATAAAGAAAAAACTGTCAAGATTTGCAATGACATTTAGGAAGCCAATCATGCAATGAAAGATGTCATTCGATTACATAGAAACAAAGAACAAATTAATATAAACTCACTTCCATGGTTGTTAAAGGAGCAACAATGCAATTTTGTAAAAGAAGTCATACAGAAAATTAAATTTCCCATCGAATTTTGTTCGAACATGAACAATATCATAACCAAGAAAGGTGATTTATTGTTGGTATTTTTTTTCTACTTTTTGTAAAAAATATTGAAACAATTTCTATAATGTTATAGACGGTTCTACCTCTATATATGCTAGACAACTTTGAGAAATATGTCAAACAAGTTATATATGATCTTGAAAGATAAATGAGGTAAGTAGCGATATTTTCCATGCATAAAATGTTTGTTTAATTCATTGTAGAACTTATATTTGATATTTCTTTTTATAATTGTTATGTAATATAATGTTTTTTTTGTTAAATCTCGTGATTTGTTTTCATCAATTGTAGATGGTTCTCATATAAAGACATCAGTAAAGAAGATATAAAGTATTGGAGGAGAGAAATTACTCGTTTAATGTGTGAAATTAAAAAGCATCTACTTTCAGCATTTTTCAATACACAAGAACACTACCTCATACACCAAGTTGGGAGATTGAATTGTGTGGACCTGTACACTCAAGGTCCATGTGGATGGTTGAGAGGCACTTGAAATTTTTGAATGGTTTGGTTAGACAACGAGCATGTATTGAGCATTCTATGGTAGAGGGATATGCGGTATACCATAACATGGTGCATATTAGTGAATACCTTCCTAAATTAGCATCAAATCTCAATTTAGGTCGCATTTGTGATCCAGATTCCAGTAACAATTTCGAAGGGGAATACCTGGTGTAACAAAATGCAACGACGACTACCCTTTTTTTTCCGGGTAATAGTGAGTAAATCCATTTTGACTATCGTGACCACTTTGTTGAGTGTTTAAACCCCTATTCTTCTCTGGATTTATTATTTGTCTCCTAAGTTTTGGCGATAGTATGTAAGATCATAAAACTTAAGAAGCCAATTCATTTGTTTTAATACAGGATCTAAGAATCTACTACATCCTACATGTTTTTTAAAAATTATGGAGGTTTTCACAAATAATAAAAAAACAGCTTGCGTATACATATTCTGATAAAAACTATGGTTTTTCAGCAAGGTTCAATTTTACCGTTTACATATCCATACTCCAATATCATCAATCAACAATATAAACTTAATATACTTTGATTTGGATAACAAGGACTAATTTCAAAAGCATAGCACTTCACAATATGCATACATCTTTTCATTTTGAAAGATTACATTTAATTTATTAACAACAATAAGTCTGACTTGTTTTGAATGTCAATATTTGAGGTTGCTGTCGAGATCAACTTATGTTTTTGAATCACTCATCGAAGACTCCTGCAATATCACTTATATGTGTTGGTTCTCTGCAACTCGTCGCTACTAGAATATATGTTGCACACTAGAGACTCGAATTGCCAATCCAAGTAAATCCATCGGTTTCCTCCCTTCCTTTCCCCGACGGGTACTCTCCTTACCCCGGGACCCCGAGCTTGACGGTCCTGACAATATGTGCTAGAAACTGAACTACAATGCCAGACTGCTGCTGGGAGGTTCCCAACCTCGCTTACATTGTATTCGACCACACTCTTCCATAGTCTCCTCTGAGTCACAAAATCAATTCGTGCTCCAACTATGGCAGACCAAAAGAGAAAAAGAAGATCCCCCAATCTTTTCTTTTCCTTCTTTTTATTAACCCTTTCATTAATAAAAATGCATCCATGCATTCTTTTTAGTTTTACTGATTCTTTACTTAAGTATTTTATTTATTTATTTTTATTTACTTCACCAATATTTTGTTATCTTAGGTTATCTATACTTAGATTTTTATTTTTGCACTTTTAGATTCTCTTTTAGTTTAGTTATTTACATTATTTATTCATTTAGTATTAGTATTATTATTATTTATTTATTTATTCATTATTATTATTCTATTTATTTTATTTATGTTTGGTTTATTTATTATTTATTCATTCTATTATTTATTATTATTATTATTATTATTATTTCCATTTTAGTTCAATTGGGTGTTTACTACCGTCGCATTCTCGTCGCGACTAGAATTATCAAGGAGCTATCTTCCCAGCATGCCCTTTTGGTAATTTTCCCAAGTGGGGAGATGGTTCTGACAACTAATTCAATGTTACCTTAGTTCGCATACACTGCAAAGAGCCAGGTGGTTCTTGGGGAATAAGTCTGAATCCCTATTGTGCACCCTCCAGTATAATCTTCGTGAGTGACCACATCGCGGCCTACCCTTACGGCATGCGCATTTGATGAGATGGATTTTTCCTCACTCTATTCAAATATCATTGCGTCACGCGGTTGCTAGCCTTACACATAATTTCTCAGCCCCGCCACTTGATGTGGGTCAATTGGAAATCATCTCCCATCACCTACACATATAACACCTAGTGCATTAAACATGTCATAATTTAATAACCCTTACAAAAAATATTGGTTTCACCTGCCATAGTCGTCAACTTTGCATAATGATGCCTTCTTTCTGTTCATGTCCCTACCTTTTCTGTCACTCTCGACAGACCATCAGAGTACATGCTACATAATAATTTAGTTGTCAATCATTCAATAATATACAACTTAACTCTTTCTTGATAACTTCACATAAGTTCTCATTCATTCACAATTAGAATCATTCATATAATCGCATTCAAAATTAACCAAATCTTAATTCATTCATCATGTAATCCATAAGTCAGACAATTTTGTTTACGTCACATCTCATCAATATCTAATTGTTTTATACATGCCTGGGCCATCCGAAACCAAATGCCCTCAAATAATATGTCCAATCAATAATTTCTAGATATCAAAATAATAAATCGTTGGGTCATTCCTCATAAAATTCCCTCAAAGAATTGTTGTAAACATCTCAAAAAGTATAACAGAAAACGCAGTGTTACACCTGGTTGGGAAAGGTAGATCGAGGAAGGTGAAAGGTAATTATTAACTAGTAGAGATTAATTATAGTGCCTTTGACTTTTTATTTTAATGTATGTATCGTACTTATTTCATTTTTAATATTCAATATGCATTAATTAAAGTGTATACCATGTTAAGTGAATATAGATTTTTACTTAATTGTAATTTTATTTTCATGAAGCAGTTGGTTGCGAGTGTGATGCACTTCATTTATACATTGCAAACAATATTGATTGGATGAAAGTATGGATTGACTGATGTGAAAAATATGGTCATGAAATATCATGGGAAGGTGTGACTTCGGGTTAAAGTAGCCGCATTGCAATGGAGATACCAGTCTTACAGAAAGAGAAATTGATTTAGAATATGGTTTAAAAGATAAGTAGGAAATCGTATTAATTAGCCATACTATCTAATTTTTTTCAAATATATTGATGTACACATTGATTTCTTTCCTTGCAAAGCACAAACATGCACTTAATCATGATCAATTCGGGATGTAATCTTTATGTTTACGACTTGTTGCAGGTAAAACACCATAAGGCTATGTGGTGCAATGGTCGTAAATTTTGCATCAAAAAGTTGGATGAAATGAAGAAAACTTATAATTGTGGGATAACTACAGTCCTTGAGGGGACCAATGTTTCCTATAGAAGTGACATACATCTAGAAATCTCAGAAAATCGATACTATGGGTATTTGAATTTAGTGTGATTTTAACTCTTTCAAATTAGTTATGTTCGTTTTCAAATGGTATAGATTATGATTGAATCAACGTGATCCCGATAAAACTATTATTGAACATGATAATGGATTTACCTTGGTTAATACAAGGTTTTTTCATCCAAGAATGGATCCCTATGTTCTTCCATGCCAATGTGAACATGTATTTTACTCTGAGGTTACAAGTAGAGGGGATTGGTCATTTTTCATGAGACACAATCCAAGGGGAAGGATCGTAAAGTATAATGTGGAGGAAGATAATAAAAAGGTTCTTGAAGAAGAAGATGATGTTGAGGATGATCAACATGAGTTAGAGCATCGTGTTCCAAAGGAAGATGAAGAAGAATTAGTTGAATCATATGATGTAGCAGACAATGTCAATGAATATGATATCGATGATGACATGATGTTCGAAACTGACATCGATGATGATGATGATATGGCCAATCCTTACAAAGTTGAATCTGGATCGGATGATACATATGATGACTTAGATGAAGAAGATGATGAAGTCCATTGAAGTTTATGAGGTATTCCTTAATATATGTGCTCTACTCTATATAAGAGGTATTTTAAGTTTTTTTGTCATTTTCTTGTATGTTGGCATATGCTATAAGAGACATTGCTTCTTAAGTATGGAAAAAAACAAAATAAATTATTTTTAGTACATAGGTTTTATTGGGTTATGGGGAATTGAGAGTGATGTGGGGGAGGGGGGGGGGCGTCAAATGAGATTCCACATTCACGTGGTTGGCATTGTTTAGTATATAATGTTAAATTATTCTAAAAAAAATAGAAGCACGATAATGCGATGCACTCGTTTTCATCCTCATCCTCATCATCCTCCTCCTCCTCATCATCATCGTCATAATCATCATCATCATCATCATCATCATCATCATCATCATCATCATCATCCCCAACATTGTTGTCTTCATTAGTGTCATCATCCTCATCCTCATCGTCATTATCATCATTATCATCATCCTTAATGCCATCATCATCATCACTATTATCATCATCGTCGTCGTCATTGTCATCATCACCATCTTTATCTTCATCATCATCATCATCATCATCCTAATCATTTTCATCTTCATCATTATCATCATCCTCATCATGATCATTGTAATCATCATGTTAATCCTCACTGTCATTATTTTCATCATCATCATCCTCAACGCCATCATCCTCATTGTCATTTTTATCATCCTCATTGTCATCATCATCATCATTGTTGTCATCTTCATCAACATGATTATCCTCACCATCATGTGGTGATCATCATCCTCCTCCTCCTCCTCCTCCTCCTTATCATCTTCATCCTCATCACCATCATCACCATCATCATCACCTTGCCATAGTCATCATCATCATCACTATTGACATCATCATCCTCATCCTCATCCTCATTATCGTCCTCATTTTCATCAGTATCCTTATCCTCATCCTCATCGTCATCCTCATCATTGTCATCCTCATCCTCGTCGTCATTATCATCATTGGCATCATCCTCATCACCAACATCCTCATTGTCATCATCATCATCATCATCATCATCATCAACATCAACATCTTCATCATCGTCGTCATCATCATCATCATCATCATCATCAACATCTTGATCATCGTCGTCATCATCGACATCATCATCATCGTCATTATCATCATCATCATCCTCATCCTCATCCTCATTATCGTCCTCATCATCACCATCATCCTCATCCTCTTCCTCCTCCTCCTCCTCATCATCATTGTTGTCATCATCATCACCATCATCTAAGCCATGAAACCCATGCTTCATTTTCTAGGTTCTAAGAATGAATAACCTTCAAACATCAGCGGTACCTCAAATCTAAGTGTGTTACATCAACATTTGTTGGGATTGGCAGTCTATGCGGCGATCTCCTTTACAACCTTCAAATTAGATTTGAAATTTTTATCATCTTAAATCAGTCGTCCCATCCAGTAGTCCTTGTGCACGGGTTTTGGGGAGGCTAGTTGTTAATTGAAACTGTTATCTTTACACTTAATAGTTACTGCCTCCTTCTCTATTGTGAATTGTCACAATAAAACCACAGCCATAGATCAATTGTTGATTTCCTTGATAACCATAAATCTAATTTTATTCAAGAGGGGGTATATTGAATAAGGGTAACTTATATTGTTTTTTTGTCATATATATGACAAAAACTACTTATTTACAAACAATTTTTTTTAGAATTTTTTTAGTAACCACATAATCTCTGGGATTCCACACATCAACATATTTGCAATAACTAGGTTTCCAAAGGCAAGTCCCAACGTGTCGTTCCTATAGATATGTTTGTTATTGAGGAAGGAAGGAGAGGAAGTAATAGGTTTGTTGGTAAGGTAAAACAACCTAATAGGATGGACCACACAATATTCAGAGTATGTGGTATAGTAAGCATATCTAATCATACAAATATTAAGGGATCCCCATCGATATAAGTTTCATTAAGGAGGCTAATACTTTGTAGTCAAACTAATGCAACTATGAGGAATAACGTATACATTTCCTTGGACCATATTGTTCAAAAGATAAGTGTTCCATATTTATATTTTCCATTTATGTTTGTAATTGCGCCGAGAGGCGCTCTACAACCCACTATGGGGGAGATCTTGTAACGTTACATAATGTTATGTAACGTTACATAACGCTACTTTTATTAATAAAAAAATAATTTTTTTAATTATAGGCCAAAATAAATGTCGGCCACAAAAACAACCTAATATGGGGGAGATGTTGTAATCTTTCTACCTACCTAACAAAACAATAAAAAAGTAAAATTTTAATTATTCGTAAAAAAAATGTGGGTGAGGTAAAAAACACAATATGGAGGAGATGTAATGTTCCTTCTTAACAAAATAATAAAAAATAATAAAATTAATTATCCCCAAAAAAATGTTGGCCTTGCACATGGTTTTAAAACCATGTGCAATGCCTTCTAAACAACCCATGGTTTTATTGTACATGGTTTAGGAGGGCCTTGCACATGGTTTTAAAATCATGTGCAAGGCCTCCTAAACAACCCATGGTTTTATTGTACATTGTTTAGGAGGGCCTTGCAAATGGTTTTAAGACCATGTACAAGGCCTCTTTGACAATCCATGGTTGTATGAGGGCCTTGCATATGGTTTTAAAACCATGTATGGGGAAATGTTGTAATGTTCGTTCCTAACAAAATAAAAAACAATAGTATATTATATGTCAGCCATAAATAATATTAAATATTAATAATAAAATTATTATATTTGGACCTTAAATAAAAAGATGTGTCTTTTGGTGTGAATCAAATCAATGGCTATATATATGACACACCAAAGTTGATAGTTCATTGAGTGCAATACCTAAGAAGAGGTTTGCACCTCGAGACATTTGATCCCTCTCAGCGCTTGATAGAGCCAAGGATTTGGATCTACGCTGGTTATAAAACTAAGCTCATGGTTTTCTCATGTTTTAATTTAAATGGAATTCATGCCCGTGTTGAGCATATATGAGCTTGGGTTTGTCATCATGGGATTTGGGTAAAGCTACCTTGATCCCCTCGCTTCTCTGTTTGGAATCAAAATAGTTATTTCAATAGTTTAAAGTGAATTTTTGTCTTTATAAGAATTGAGAATTCTCTTAGTGCAGAATTTGTTCCTCTATGGTTTAGGAAATCAAACTAGAATCCATAATGGCCGCAGTGTGATGGGAACTCGATAGCGAGCTCATCATTTTCTGTATTGACAGTGTCAATTTTATGGTAAACAAAAGAAAGGCATACTTCTTACCCTCTATTAGGATATTTGCAAGGCTTTGTTTCAACCCTACCTTCTTCCAGAGTTGTCACGTATGAGTTTTGGGGAGTATTAAAAAATTAGTTTCGGGGGGACAAGACATATTGTGTTATTATGGAATTCAGTCTTGGAGATGGGTACTTTCAAATTTTCAAATTCAGTCTTGGAAATTTTTTTATTTTAAAATTTTCATCCATCTAAGATATCGATTGGACATATGAGCATGGGGTTCTATTTTTATGGAATTCTAACATGCTTTAGGCCTTTCTCAATGATTTTTAAACCCAAGGACTAAAAATAAAGTTTTATTTTTAGAGATGATGACAAAGATACTGATTGGGGAGATAAACATAGGGGTTCTATTTTTATGGAATTCTAACATGTTTTAGGCCTTAGTAAAGGCTGGTTAAACCCAACGCCTAAAATAACGATTTATTTTCAGAGATGATGACATTCTTAGAGACCTAGTATCGAGTACAGTATGTGGGTGAAATTTGGTGGCAATAACTGTAAATTTTGGGCTATTTTTAGCAGTGAAATTTTTTAGGATTTGTCATTATTTTTGGAGGCCTAGTATTGTGTATATCATGTGGATCAAATTCCATTCCATTCTAACGAGTTTAGTTTTGGACAAATTTGTGAAGTTATACCAAGAATTCATGGAGGTTTTGAAGTCTGTAGTATATTTTTGAGCTTTGTACATTGGTTTTAAGTGTAAATTGCAGACCTCTTATGGCCAAGCCTTTAAAATATTGTAGAAGAAGCTTGACATGCCTAATCGAGGTTTTTGGATCAAGTGAAAAATATAGTTTTTCTAATCCTATGAATGAGGAGTTAAACAATCAGCACCATTGCCATTGGATTACACAGAGGGCTTGGTGATTTTGATTCAATTCCATTCCCATATTCTCATACATGATAGAATCCAAGGAAAAAGATACAATACTACCAATCCTGCATTCATAAAATATGTTTTCTACCAAATTCCTACTCTCCATGTGATGTTTGATGAGGTTGGATGCAACTATCAAAAAACTAGCTTATTCTCAGATGGAATCAAGCCCTAGCACTTGAATTATCCTCTAGGCTTTGTCTTTCAAAAACCCCAACCCTTCAAGTATCTTCTAGGTTTTGTATTTCATAAACCCTGGCACCTTCCTTCCTTGCATAAAGACAAGTGTCAAGACTCCAAGCAAGGTTTTCTTCAAGTTACAATAAATCCAATCAACTCCAGATGAAATGGCCCTTTGCTCACATGTGGCATCATTTAAGAAGAGGAGCACTCCACATTTGAGGCTCTTTTCCAGATGAAATGGCCCTTTTCTCACATGTGGCATCATTTAAGAAGAGGAGCACTCCACATTTGAGGCTCTTTTTGCATGCATCTCTAGGTCACTCCACTCATCTAAGAAAGAGTTCTCATGTTAGGAGAGGACAAGTGGCATGTTGGTGAATATGTCAAGCACATTTGAACTCTTAAATGCTAACTTCCTAAGGTTTTGGCCTCATTTTATTAATCTTTGTTTTGGTGGTAGTTGGATGGAAACCTACAAAAGATTATCAGATCCTCATTTGCATTGTGTTTCTTCCAATCTGGAGAAATGTCCTAGACCATTGGGTTGAAGGCAGAAGATATATTTGCAGATTTAGAGCTAGATTTTGGGATATTCAAGTCTATCATTTTGCATTGTAAGGTTGTTGTCATGTACTATTTTTTTCTTTTCCTACCTGAAAAATACTTCTGCTAATATAGTGTTTATTAGCCATCATAGGAGGGTTGTGAAGAGTGATTTTTTGTCCTCTTAAGACTTGATAATATCAGGTTGATTGTGCAATGTATGGACTGATTATTCAATGGAATATTGTCTCTTTATTGGATATTTTCAACTTTAATGTTATAATTTGAGGCACATATATAATGGAATTGTTGTAGTATATTTTTGAGCTTTGTACATTGGTTGTAAGAGTAAATGCAGACCTATTATGGCCAATCCTTAAAAATATTGTAGAAAAAGCTTGACATGTCTAATCAGGGATTTTCGCTCAAGTGAAAGATACAGTTTTTCTAAGACTATGAATGAGGAGTTCAACCGTTCAACACCATTGACATTGTATTACACGGAGGGCTTGGTGCTTTCATTAGAGGAATTTTGAGGTCTAAAATTGGCCTCCTAAGGAAAATAATAAAATAATAGTTAAAATAATAAAATAATATTTATTAATTTTGGAGGAAAAAAAAAACCTACTTTTTGTGTTCGTATTTTCGACATATCTCCCTGTGTTTTTACTCAAATTTCGATCGAGAGAGCTCGTTGGATGCGGAATTTGATTCCACATCCAAGGAGTACCCACACTGTATACTTTTGATGGACCCTGCTACCCAAAAAAAGAAATACTTGAAAAAACATGATGATGAGATCATCACACTTTTTCAGGTATTTCTTGTTTTTGGGGTAGCATGGTCCGTCAAACGTATGTAGTGTGGGTAATCATTGGATGCGAAATCAAATTCTGCATCCACTGAGCTCTTTCGATCGAAATTTGAGTAAAAACACAAGGAGATATGTCGAAAATATGAACACAAAAGTAGTTTTTTTTATGACAAATATGTCAATTCAACCATTATGGTTGATTCATTTTATTGGAATTCTATTGGTTCTTGAATTCCAACTCACAAGAACTTATTGTTGGCGCTTTTTCTTATAAGGCCCATTTTAGACCCCAAATTTCCTCTAATGTGATTCAATGCCATTCCCATATTCTCATACATGATAGAATCCAAGGTAAAAGATACAATCCTGCCAATCCTGCATTCATAAAAGTGTTTTCTATCGAATTCCTAATATCCATGTGATGTTTGATGAGGTTGGAACCACTATCAAAACCTAGGTCCTTCTTAGATGGAAACAAACCCTAGCACTTCAATTATCTTGCTCTAGGTTTTGTCTTTCAAAAACCCCAACCCTTCAAGTATCTTCTAGGTTTTGTCTTTCACAAACCCTAACACCTTCCTTCCTTTCATAAAGACAAGTATAAATACTCTAGGTAAGGTTTTCTTCAAGTTACAATTCATCCAATCAACTCTCACATGATTCTACATGAATACTAGAACTAAAGACACTCTCCTTAGGGCTCAAGTCCCAACATATTATTGATCTGAAATTTACTTATTAACAACAGAATTGTTACAGCCACAAATCTGCCCTCTTAGCTTCTATATACCTGTCAAATCACTCAACAAAATTAGCTGACTGTTTATGATAAACCAGCATACCAAATAGCCCTAGAAATTACTCATTCACCATGAGAGTATACTTTGAAAACCATCTCTTCAAGTATACAGTTTGAACAAGAATGTACACTTGACATATACATAAAAATGAAGTTACAAGTACATACCAACAACTTATCACAAGTTGGTACAAAATAGTCCTTCAAGCTTATCCACATGCTAAGAGTCTCAAATGCATCCAAACCCTAGCTAGGGTGTCTACCAGCAATAGAAAACACTAATGAGCAATACAAAGGCCTAGCAATGTATCCCACCAAGCTATCTAGCCACACCAAAAGCCTCAAAACAAGTTATCACCAACACCAACAAGTCCATTCTTTCAACAAGATTGCATCACACAAACTCTCCAATCAAAGTGCTCTAAGACTCCTCTAGGGTTTATTTGCCACAAACCCAAGGTCCTTCTCACATGGACTCAAACCCTAGCACTTCAAGTATCCTCTAGGTTTTATCTTTCGCAAAACCCCAACCCTTCAAGTATCTTCTAGGTTTTGTCTTTCACAAACCTTAGCACCTTCCTTCCTTGCATAAACACAAGTATAAAGATTCAAGGCAAGTTTTTCTTCAAGATACAATTGATCCAATCAACTCTCACTTGATTCTACATGAATAATAAAACTAAATACTCTCTCCTTCCTTCCTATAAAATAGGTGAGGGAGGCCAACAATAGTAAAGTGTACTAAATCCACAAGCAACCTAATCTATTGTCAAGATATGGTCTCCTCTTGAAGTGCTCTCTGTCCAAGGTGTACACATGTTGAGACAAGGCTCCTCAAGGGTTGCGCTCTCCGAGCATGGGTTGCATTTACATAATCCTTTTGTAGAGACCACCCATATAGGAATTGCAAAAACATGGACTGGTGTGACCTTTCCTTTCCATCTTATGAGTTTGTTGTGATGAGTTGTAAATTTATCTCAGTTATATGTAATCCTACAGGTGTAGAGTAAGGAGAGAGGAGTGGCCAAGAAAATGAATAATCGGGCCAATGTAGAGTGGATAAGTGACCTACAAGTTGTGTGATCATGTCGGTGTAGTGATAGAAGCTCTCAGAGTGTGAACTCATCTATAGAGGTTGGAGAAAGTAATGCATTTCATTAGATATACGACATATATGCTATACTACCGACATCTTCAATTCTTTTATTATATGACTTTAGTCAAAGTCTACATGGAGCACAATATGAGTGCAGACCGTTTATCCAAGGAAGCACTCCTCTCATTCTCATACTTTTAGAAGGAGAAATCATTGAGGAAGGCATGATACAGTTAAATTAAGAGATTTTTTAATTTCTATGGCATAGTATATTTTGGTTCTTTCTACTATGGGATACACCAACATCTTTCTTGTTTTATCTGGGGATATAGAGTTTGTTTTCATCCCCTCACGGGTGTGTTTTCTCCACCCTTGATGCCTCCTTGGATAAGTTGTTTGGGATCCTTATGTTCTTCGTGTGGTATTGCTACTTTAGTCATCTTGGGATTGTGAGTTTCGTCCCTCCTCTTGGGAAATTTTTTGATACTTATGATCTCCACTCGTTACTGGACTGACTTATTGCCACGACTATGTAAAAGTTATATTTTATTCACTATTGAATATCAAGGAACACCTCTTTTTCTTCAAAAAAAAGTTACAACATATTTGTAAATAATTTTATTAGATATATTGAGATCTATAAACTGGGTCTTTAATATTTTTGGGTGATGAAACAAACTAAATTAAAATAAGTACACCTCACAATATTGTAAAAAACATAGTTTGTATTTCGAGATAAATTGGATGAAGCATTTGCTATGGAACGACTTGATATCTATATTGTGTTAAAGGACTATGTGATGAATTGATATACTAGGGAATTACTAATATTATTCAGGATAATGATATCACCATTATTTCATGCATATAAGTCTTTCGAACTTTTTTTCTGGTATTTTTGCTATTATTTGCCAATTTTTTTTCGACCATGGTGCAGGTAAAACCAAACATGTATTTGTCAGACCTGTATTCCTCCAACGAGGGGAGTTTGGGAAGGCTAGAAGAAACTGAGACATCCAATATGTCTACAAGGGCTAGATCAACTAGATGTCATAAGATCAGAAGAAAATTCAATAAACGCATGGAATTTTTTCTCAAAGGAGGGGGGTCTTTTTCATATGATGATGAGACAATAGGAGACATCGAGATGCCCTTAAGGTACAAACACCTAGTGAAACAATGGGTACCTAGGGATCTTCCTCAAGTCAACACTGTTTTTTGTGTGAATGAGAGGATATATAGAATTGCACCATTGTCATTAGATGGATTGGGGTTGTTTCACATGGATGGCATAAAGGTTGGATACGACATATATACATAATTGATGGAGTATGTTGGAACCTCTTACAACTACAATGATTGGATGCGACTGGTCCAATATACACGAAGTATGAGTAGATATGGGTTGTCATCAAATTATTTACAACTGAAAGACAAAGAGCAAAGTAAAGGAGAAATGTTGTACATTGACGGAAGGCTAAAAATAACTCAAAATATTGTGGGGTTTATAAATAGTACACAATCATGCTCTACACTTAAGCAACCCAAATGCATATTCGAGGCACGTGAAGTAAACCGTGTATTTATATGTGTCATTAAATCAATAGTTGTTGGGGAAGAACTGCTTATTAATTGCAATTTGAATCGTGTAGATACAAACACGGTTAGTATGGATGTGGTACATCCAACAATTCACCCAACCTTTTATTAATTATTTTAACATCTTTAGAATTTTTTGTTAGCATATAATTATAGTTTTTTATTAAATTTCCTATGTTGACTTCGCAGGGAGGTGATGGGAGGTGCATCACCCCAGCAGAAGGTGAGAGGAGTACATAATCCGTGAGGCAATAGGTATACATCATAATGTTATGTCTTAAAATTGTTTTAGTGAGTATTTTGGTTTTGTTAGGTAATTTTTCGTATGTTTTTTATACAAGGTTCTTTCAGGGCACCTCCCTCACATTATATGTTAGTAAACCTGTCTCAAGGCGGCATGTATACATCAATATTGCCATTGTAAAAATTTAGGATGGACAAACAAATCTGTTGTTATGTATTTTCAATAGTATATTCGATTCGTTTATATAATCTTATCTATTTTCCATGCAGAGTGTTGATCAAGGAAACCAACCGACAATTGATCAGACGACTACAGCATCAGGGCAATAGGTAAAGATGAATGTAATTCTACATTTTAAATACTTTAAAATTGTACACATGTATATCGTGTAGCAAAATGTTTATTTTGTTATGTATTTTTTCATTTTTATGTTTGCGTTCATTATGATAATGTTGTCTATTTTTTTTGCAGGTTGATGATCGGGGAAAGTCCCTAGTTGTTGATCAGACGAATGGAGCCTCAGGAAAACATGTAAACCTAAATGTAATTCTACATTCTAAATACTTCAAAATTGTACACATATAAAACATGTAGCATAATGTTTATTTTTGTTATGTATTTTTTAGATTTTACATATTGCGTTCATTATGATAATGTTCTATATTTTTTTGTAGGTGGATGGTCAAGGAAATTCCCAAGCTGTTGATCAAAACACACCCTCATCTAGGAATTAGGTAAACCTAGATGTAATTCTAGGAATTTATCATGATAGACAATTTTTGTTAATATATTTTTTTGCACAAACTATTGCTTCAAAAACAAAGCAATGTTTTATATCTTTTTGTTGGAGACAGGGGATTCGGTTTACAAAACACCAACTCAATAGTATTTAGAGTTTGATGTCTACCATTTGTTGAAATATAATGAAATTGGTACGTCTATAGACCTGTTGAAGGTACTATAGAATACCATGAAAAAACAAAATGAGGAACTAGTTCGTCTGGCATTGACAGTTCCACAAACAAACGCGATCAAAACAAAGATTCAATTGTTGATCCAGAGATGTCGAAAATTGAAAGTAAGTTCCAGAATAATAATGTAAATTCATTTAGAACTTTATAATTTATAATTTTATATGATATTGAAAATATAATACAATGATTTGTATTTACATGAAATTCTGCAATTTAGAACTGGTGGTGAAGGCGGTGTTGGTCCTAGTGA
This sequence comes from Pseudotsuga menziesii, assembly GCA_001517045.1. Classification (NCBI taxonomy): domain Eukaryota; kingdom Viridiplantae; phylum Streptophyta; class Pinopsida; order Pinales; family Pinaceae; genus Pseudotsuga; species Pseudotsuga menziesii. Next base: position 169,886 of record LPNX010636249.1, read on the forward strand.
CCAAACCACTCCATGTACACCACATACTGCACCATTTTTTCCACTGAAAAGTCAGCAACACGCTTTGCGACAGCCCTGAGGCCAGCAGAGGGTGCAGCTGATGCTGACTGACCCACAACAGATACTGCAGAAGAAGGGGTGGATGCAGGGTTTGATACTAATGTTGATGCTGAAGCAGCATTTCCTGGATCTTCTCATGTCACTAACACTAGTTCAATAGTGACAACATTTTTGGAGAACGATGAACTCGTTCCAATAAATATAGAGAATATTCCACGTAATTATAGATTGTTCAATTTAGTTTTTATAATTTGTTTCTAACATACTGATAATTTTTTTTAATGTTGACTAATGATGGCATGATTGTTTTGCAGGAAATGATGTATTTTATAAAAATATAAATGATTTGTCCTTGGAGATCTTCGGGCCCACCATCCACACAAGGTGGGACAATCAGGAAAAAGCTTTAAAGGATGAGTTGACTAATCGGTTGGTTGGTTTGTTCAAAAAATATACCTTCGATACATCGAAGGTCCTACAAAATGTTGGACAACATCTGAAGATTGTCTGAGACCAATATAGGGTTCACCTAGAAAAGAACTCTAGGTATGAACGCCCTCTGATGATTCCATCAAGGGAGTGGAAAGCCCTAGTGGAAGATGGAAAAGAGAAGGGTCTGAGAAAAGCAGGAAAGATACCACCAGGAACAGGGAGGTATGCAATACATTCCACAATGTAATGGTAAGCCTTATTATTATTATTTTTTATATCGAATTTGGAACATCGACTAACATAATTCAACACTTGATTAGGTTGTCGGACACATCAAAGGCCACCAAGGCAAGACTGAAAAAAATTGGTCAACAAAATCTTGGGCTTGGTGGTTATTCGAATTTGGCGGTACGAATTGTAAGTATCGAAAACCCAATACTGCATCCAAATAATATATAGAAAATTATTTTTGTTTTATTCTGGAAAAAAATGTAAAATAATGACGTCATACAAATATGCAGGCCGATCGATTCAAAGAATTTCCCACTCAGGAAGACTTGAAGCTTAGCTTCAAACATGGCTTTGAAGCCATTGTTGAACGCCGAAGGATCTTTTCTAGGCATACTACACGATCTTCTATTGATCCATCTAGTGCATAGGTATATACAAACTTTATAGTTTATTGAAAATTTATTAGTTCTCATGCAATTTATTCGTTATAAAAAATTAACATAAATTATTTATTCTGTTTTGGGCAAGAAAGTAATGATCTCGTTAATGTCGAGGATGTACAGCAACCAGTCGAAGGTGATTCTTCAATTAATGGTAATGAATTTTTTAATATGCTACTGTTTTGTATAGATAATTGCAAATGATGAACATCAGTTCTAATTCTCCACAATTCAACTGTAGAGCATGTAGATGCAGGTAACACTGATAAGGTTGAGCATGTACATGATAATGATGAACATGATGATGTGCCCACACCACATAAAAATACACCTTTGTAATGTTTTTTTAAATGAATTACTTGTAATTATAAAAACAAACAGAAATTAATGAAACATTTTTGACATTATTGCAGCAATTCCGAGCCACTTGCTCCAAGTTCAACCTTGCGAGCAATCTACCAGGGAGACCGACGAGCAGATTCCAGAAGATGCGCTTCTTGCTAAATATGTAAAGAGAAGAAAAGTAAAAAGGAAGTGACTAAATAAATTTTGAGTAACTCTCATCTATAACACAATGTAGTACATGGTTTTTTCCTCTATTTAATGAATGAATGGTTAAATGAATGTGTTAATGAATGGTTTACTGAATGTTTTTATGGGCTATTGACCAAATGAATGGTTTAATGAATGTTTTTTTCAGCTATTGAATGATTGAATGGTTTAATGAAAGCTTTTTTTTTAGCTATTAAGTGAATTAATTTGCAGTAAATTGTTATTTACAAGTAGATGCATTGGGTTTGGGGAATTGAGAGTGATGTGAGATAGGGGAGGGGCCATAAGAGCTCTCACCTTCACGTGGTTGGTCCTGTTTAGTAGAGAATATTAAACTATTCTCGAAACAGAGAGGAGCTCAATAAATGGTAAGGAAGTATACATTAAAAACAGTTATTTCTATAATTGTAGTGTTTATATTTTACTATTGCTATTTGACTCATCCATTGGAACTTGTTTTTTTTTTTTAACAGAAACAGAAAAAGGGGGTTGTATTAACAGGCTGTGCACAGCCATTCATTACATATCCGAAGGGAGGAATATAGCCGGGATGGCTCATAAACAACAAACCAAACAGAGTCTATTTCCCAAAACAGAGAACATAAAATTGCTTCTGAACTGCAAACTAAACGAGTTGTAAAAACCCTC
>LPNX010636249.1:172652-185619 GCA_001517045.1 Pseudotsuga menziesii
CTATCCATTGGAACTTGTTACAGATAGCGTTGGGAAACATTTGAATAGTTCAGAGGAAAAAATGGTGTTTTGATGTGATCGATGGACTTATATACATAGTGTTTTGGTTCTCCATGTTTCTTTAGGTGATCTGTTATTAAGAATTACTTTACTTTAATAGTTGAATAGTATTGTAATTTACATTGTAATAGTATTGTATTTATTTAGATTGGTTTTGTTATTTTCATAAACAGGAAAATATTTATTTGATGGGTCCTAACATGAAAATATTTGTAGTATGTTGAATCATGTTTTGAAAGGTAAAGAAAAAGAAGACACTACGAATCTCCACAAATCAAGGTAAGTTGTAAGAAAAATATTTATGAATAGTATATGAAACATATTCCTAATTCTCATACATATTTTGCTTCAGTTAATTTGATTTGTATTCCATACTTGCTCAATTTATACCCTTCTTTGTTTCCTATGATTTTAACTTGTTTGAATTGCTAATAGAATATATCAGATATGCTTAGAAATTATCAAATATGCTTAGAAGTCCAAAAACATGGACAACATGTTTTGTTGCCTGAAAATATTAGGTTCCTTGTTATCAGTTTTGAATGGTTTTCTTTGTAATATAATTACTGTCAAAATAATAGATAAGTTTATCAAATATTATTAGATTGCAGATACAAACCTAGGGTTTCCCCATATCTCTATATATGGTCAAAAGTGATCATATCAAAGAGATGTGAATTTTCCTTGATCTATATAGCTAGAGGCTATAAAGTCACTTTATGGATTTGTTGATTGTTCTTCATCCACGTAGTCACCAACATAGAATTTCCATAGACCTGATGTCAATCAAGACATTTCACAAGTGATAGAGATCTGACGTAATTATTGGTGTTGGACATAATTATTGATAGAGAAAACATGGATCTATTGTTACGTGTGACCTATCACTTTATGACTTAACAAGTTAAAGTGATAAAGATAGATTTCTTCATTGATTGAATTAGGGTTTTATGCTACCATACACCTTTCATTTCAATTTTGTAGTTGCATATATTTTGCATATCCCTCATAAGTTGGTATGGATATTTTGGTTGACAATTGACAGTTAAAGTTTGTAGATATAGTATTCTTACAGATATTTTATCCTATTGGATACATCAATGTTGCTGATATTAACATCCAACTACTGTTTGGAACCATTGCTCGGGAGACATTTCAAACTACAAAGGGGACAAAAAATTTATTTAATCAATTTTATTATTCATGCTAATCTCAAGTAAGTATCTATGAGCCCTTGTTTTTCTACTATTCAATTAAGTATTTCAAATTGAAAAAATAGATTAGATAATTATTTCATAAAAGGTCTATTTCCAAAATACTCATAAAAAGAAGAAAAGAAAAAAGAAAACACACTATCCCTTAGCATGAATTCATAGAGATAGGGATGAGTTCAATCAATTTGAAGCAAAAATACCAGTGAGACCAACCCAAGATCAAGCCATAAGAGAGAAGACAAAGAAAAATATGAAGAGAATCGTGAGATCAACTCCCCATGTTTCCAACACATGAGAAGAACTTGTATATTTGGAACTACTTCAAATGAAGATTCATCGGCATTCCTCTAATAATCCAATAACTAAAGGATAAAACCTAATGGGAGATGAGGAACAAACCATAGTATATGAATTTACCATAAGAGTATATGACTTTAGTAGACGATGACAATTTTTTTATTATTATCAATATACAAATTCTCGTCGGATTGCCAACCAACAGTGGCTAAGCTCCGACACGCTTTCCATGGTTTCGACAACAAAATAGTGGTGCCATCCGTTGGATTTCCGACCACCTGTGGCTAAGCTCCGACGAGCTTTCCATGGCTCCAGCATCAAAGGATTTGTGACTTCCATCGGAATTCCAACCAATAGTGGCTACGCTCCGAGAACATATCTGATGAAGATAAGTTAGATATTCGACAATAAATCCAACGAAGCGCTATCGAAAATTCAACATTACGCAGTTGGAAATTCAACATTGGATCCAACGAGACTACGACAATGGGAAGTCGGAACTTCGACAATGGTGAGTCGAAAATTCGACAGTGGCAAGTCAAAAATTCAATTGTGGGAAGTCGACAATTTGACGAGTCGAAGTCGAAAATTCGACAATCCATGGATAAAAGACTCATCCATATAAGTTTGATACCATTTCGAATTATCGATGGGTTTCAATATGAAGTCGAATATTCGACGAAATCCTACCGACGACAAAAAAATACATGATCGTCGAATAACATACACGTTTTTGTCGAAGTTTAGACAATGCATCTGTTGCATTTTGGGCACAAATTCTGTTGTGAGTGTTAAAGGAATGTTACTTTAACTATACTGACCTATAAATTTTAATTTATTCTCAGATGAAAAAACCCATTTGAATAAACATATATGTAGTACTAAGATCGGAATTCATCCCTAATTAACTTAAGAGAGATCCCATACACCCTGCTTTACCCGTGACCTAGGTTGGGTGTGTTACAAGTGGTATCAAAGCTCTAGGTTACAACACTAGGGCTTCTTTGATCCTCTATGCATTGTCACTTTGTATTAATGTGAATTTTTTATGTTGTTATATTATGTAAAAGAGGTTGATTATGTCCTAACATTATCATTATGACCTACACATAACAACCTAGTGCTTGTTTAAGCCACAGTGTGAACCCTAAACTAACTTCTAATACTTACTATTAAAGTCCCACGAGCTTTTAATTATGGCATTCATGATGTTAATACAAAGTATATGCTAATGCACCAGATATTTACCCTATGATATGATTACACATATGTGTTGTAGAGGAAAGTGTTCCTATGGTTTGGGCTTAAGAGGCCATCAACATACTAGGGTTGAAAGAGAGATACATATAGTTCTACTAGTAAATGTAAACAACATTAAGAGATTAGAATGGTTCATACCTTAGTCCAGTGAAGGTTGATCCAAGGAACCCTTCTATCCTCCTCTTGATCCTCTTTCTCCAAGAGACCTGCAAAACAAACTTAACCTTCATCAAACCAATTTGACTATATGAAAGGAGATTATGTTCAATGAAACATGAAACCCTAATCTAATAAACAACATCATAAAATCATAATTAGTGATTCAATATAAAATCCACATTGATTGGAAGAGGAAGAGAATCACATATTTATTAATCATGGAATAAGTACAAATATTACCTTGTCTTCAAGCTACACACCTCACGAAACCTTGATCTGGTTCTTATGCTTCTCTTCTCCAGAGGAAATCAGTCTCCAAGATCTGCAACACAAGGATGAAAATATAGGGCAAAGGTGGGGGGAATGAGAGTCCCAATTACTCCAGCATAACAATGAGAAAGTTCAAGTCCCCCATCATGGACCTCTCTCCTTTTATTTATACAATTATGAAGAGATAAGGTCGAATAGAGGTTAGTTACAACTTCCCAATTCAGTTCCATAACCTCCCAAACCACCCCTAAGTCAATATTTTTGATAATTTTATTATTTGTTACCAATACAAGACATAAGCGCGAGTAGCATGAAGGAAAAGTCGGGAATACAAAGGTGAAAATCACGGGTTTCCTTAACAAAAGTCGCGGTTAGGTAAAAATGCTCATTTTTAGGGTACTTTTGGGCATTTCCAGCATTTGGAGTCTTCTATAAAGTTGTTCCCAACTAAGATGCCTTTTCAATGGTCCATAGAAGAGGTAAAACAGAGTTATAGAACTCTGGATATGGATCCTCCAATATAGTTATTTTTTTCAGTGACTTTCATGAAGTGTCGTCATGGAAGTGTCGACATGCGACGAAAACATGGGAAACTGATCATAGGCATATAATGTGTCATTTTGGGAGATAACAGATGCCCATAATGTGTGAGATTAGAGAGGAAGAAGATAGCCGAAATACATTATAAAGGAAACAATTGAGTCATGGAGAGAGTAGAAAATCCAAGATCGAAAATCTTGAACAAAGGTACTTCAAAGAGAGATACATGTCAGAAAAAATTGATCTCTGGGACATACATGTCCATATACAAATCATCACCATAAAGATACATGTGGATCCAACATGTGTATAACTGATGTAACTATCATATTCACACAATATGCAAAATGGTGCCATATAAAATCTAAAGGAGTCATGGCCACAAGTGAATAAGGTGGATCCATTCTCAATAATCGATCATAGCCATAAGAATACAAGGTGGATATATATCTCAGCAAATGTCATATGAAGTGTGACAAGGTATTGCGTAACTCGGATAGTAGCAAAAGATGATGATGCTACGAATCCTAACCATGCGAATAACTGATCTGAAGTCGAACATGGAGGAAACTGTTTGATTACCAATCATTGATGAGGATCATTAAAAAATGTGAGGAAAACCACCATTAATGAAAATGGTCCCCCAGGTACCTAGTACATTCTGACAAGTGTGAATAAAAGGTCTTGAAGTCGAACACCTGAAGAATCCATCGAGTAGGGGACATTAAGGTATTCCCACTACCCAATAACGAGGGAAATAGCCAGTGATGACTGCAATCCCCAAGGTACTATCATAAACTCTAAATCTCATTCCCAGAACAAGATGTGTTGGTGTCAACAGGAAGAGATCTGTTAGAAGGAAGGAATTAAGGCATCCTTCATCATCCAACATGAGGTAAGTCGAAGACTGATTGGATCTGGAACTAGAACATTTTTTTGTAGAAAGGAACGTTGAAGACATGAATGTAAGGAACTGATACCAAGGAATGGTCGACAAAAAAGGTCAAGGAAATTGCAGAAAATGGTCGATGAAGGTTTATCCTTGAACATTGAGCATGACACAAAAATGATTGAGGAAAATTTTAACACAAAAGGACCAAACGATCCAAATCTGTAATGTAGGAGACATTGATAGATTCTCCATATAATTGGAAAAGAAAGCACTGGAGTAAAAACTCTGAATCTAAATAAGGTAAAAGACTAGGACCCAACTATTGATAGACTCAAAACTTGTTGTCATGATGTAAAAACCATGTGAATGAAATTCCCTTCTCTCTTTCTTGTAAAGGTTTAACAACTCCAAGAAAGCAAACTTGGGACCTTCTTCATTTTTTACAAGCTCGAAAAAGAGACAGAAGAATGCTTAATAAAGCACTGATTCGTGGATTTTATGAGCCCGGATTAGTGGATGCTTGGTGACGTTTTCATAGTTTTGAGAGTTTGAAAACTCCAAAGAAGACTCCAGGAGGAACTTTTTCGTAAATTTAGTCTCCTAAGTTCGAAAAAGTATAAAACAATCCAAAGGAGAATTCTCTTAGCCCAGGCAAACTAAGGTGTGATTTTTTCGTAGTTAGTCGGTAAGGTCCGAAAAAGGGTTAAACTATCACTAGACCAACGCTCCTTCATAAGCAAGTAGAACACTCTAGTTTTAACGAGTATGAAGGAAAGCAAGATCACTCGAAAAGTTCCATTTATTTACGAGAATGGTACAGACAACATTAAACTCGATTCTTTGTTCTAGGTTTTAGCAAGCATGACAAAGACATAAAGAACTCTCGGAATCTTTTCCATGTTTAAGTCTAGAGCACGAAAAAGAGAAAACTAAGTTTGAAAAGGGTAATTTTCCGTAAGTTTAGTCCTCTAGGTCTGGAAAAGAGATAAACCTATGCCTGAAGATACTCTTCTAGATTCCGAAGAAAATAGAGTATTCATTTTCCATAAATAATCCACATGGTCTGAAAAAATGATAACCTACCACCGATGTGGATGGTTGTTCAATTTACCTTAACGAGTTTGAACAAACAAGTTTACTCAGCAATCTAGTAAATTTTAAGAAGTCAGACCAGGGCTTAAAGATAACTCCATATCTTTCCTGTGAAGTTTTAACGAGTCCAAAAAATTCAACTCTCGACCTCCTCACTATTTTTAACGAGCTCGAAGGAGAACAAAAAAAATGCTCTAAATGCAAGGAGACGAGTGTTAGAGGCAGGTGAAACTAGTTCCAAGCGCAAGGAATAGACCTAAGCATAATGCAAGGAACACGAGCAAGATAAAGACACTCAGGGAATGTCTCCTCAAGGTAAAAGATGTTAAGTTGCAAAAGAAAAATGGTACAAGGTTGAGCGATGATGAGAGAAGAGATGAGGTATTATACAATGAAATAAGAGCGTGGAAGCCAACATCAAGCTCATAAGCACGAGCAGGGTACATGAAAATGTAGGTACAACTTGAAGAATAAGGTGAGACCAATAAATAGTTGTGAATCCAACTAAAAATCACGTCTCCAAGAAACAACAACATCAAGATCATATTCAGAAGAAAAGATCTTATGCATGTCACTTTGGCAGAAACACATGTAACTTTGTTTTCTTCTATAGAAAGTGTAGTCAAGGAAGAATCGCCTTGGAGAAGATTCTATAGTGTCAATCCTTAGGGATTTATAATTAGTGAGATCAACCTCAGAAGGAAAGAAAAATCAACAGGGGAGATAGAGTCTACAGGAACGAACTCAGTATCAAAGGAGTTGATAAATCTATAATAAAAATCAAACTCATCAGGATCACTGAATTGCTACTCAAAGGAAGAATCTGAAGACTCAACAAGACCAACATAAGGATATCGATCAATGGAAAGATCAATATTATCAAGCAAATCAGGGTTAGATTTAGTCACAACTGAACCGACATCCATAAGAATTTTAGAATGTATCAAAGACTCTAGGAAGACTTCATCAGGTGGAAGTAAACCATCCCAAATGGGACACATATCTGAACTTTCGAATGGATCAACATAGTGGAGAGCAGGCTCCACAGTCTGTATAGGATGGATGACCTGGTCAATTGCTGGGACCAAATCCCGAGAAATTAAGCATGAACACAAAGACTTCTTCTCAGTAGAAATTGAACGCGAGGGATATTTATGAGGCCACATAGCTCATGTGTGGTGAGATAGTGTCTATCGAGACACTAGGGATCAATAGAGGAGAGACATGGTATCTAGTTGGTTTAGGAGAGGGATCAAGAAAATCCAATTGATCGATAGTGACAATGTCTTTGTCATTATTAAAGTACATCACATGAAAGAATGTTTACAACATAACTTACATGGCATAAACATAATCACACCCGAGGAGCATATTGAAGTCCAAGGGGTCTTCTATCACCATGAAATTAACTAATTTGGTCTTCCCACCCAAAGTAACAGGTGTTTGAGCAAGAATTCCCAAACATGTACTAGTTCTTCTATCAAAAGCCAGTAACTAGCTATCAGTTGACATAAGGCTAGGAGATCCCATGCCTTGCCAAGAACATGGAGATAAAATACTAACTGAGGCTCCTTTGTCAACAATACAATGAGCAATCGTGTAATTTCCAACTTTGACCTTTATCTGGAAAGGTGCAACAAAAGGAAGGCGCGGCTCAACTAGGCTATCCCAATCAAAGAAAGTAATCTGAGACTTGGTGGGGGTTCATCTGAACGAGTTCAATGCCCCCTTGTTTAGTAAGTTCTAAACTAGCAGTGAAGAAAATGTGACTAGCAGACACTTCACTCTCCAAAATGAGAGTGGGATTGATTGATGATGGAATCGATTCAACTGCTTCATGAAAGTCACTCTCCGAAGGGAGAGTGGGATTGACCACATATGACATTGGTTCGATCACATAAGGATCACATAAGAGTGGGGTGAACCAAATACTGGGAAGGTTCGACCACTAGATCAATCAAAGGTTGAGTAGGTTGTTGAGAAGATCCAGTTTGTTCAAGAACATGATGGCCTTGAAACCAAACTCTTGATACCTCTACAATGGCAGGGAACTTGAGTTTGCATTTAGAACGGTTGGTTTTCTCAACAGTGTCAACATGACTCGCAGTGGATGACTGTTTGCCCTCAGCATGACCTATAGAGGCTGAGAGTTTGACCCCAACATGACTTGCAGAGGCTGAGGGACTCATTCCAACTTGACCTGTAGAGGTTGGATGGGTTCCACCAGCATGACCAATAGAGGATAAATGGTTAGGATCAACATGCTTCACAAAGGTTGAGTTTGTGCCCCCAGCATGACCTGCGGAGGCTGGGTGGTTGGGTCCAACATTCCCTGTAGAGGTTGGGTAATTGGATCCAACATGACCTGCAGAGGTTGGATGGGGAGGTTCAACTTGACATGCAGAGGTTGAATGAGTGCTCTCAGCATGAACTGCAGAGGCTAAGTGACTGGATCCAACATGACATGCATAGGTTGGAAGGGTTCTACCAGCATGACCTACAGAGACTGGATGGTGAGGTTCAACTTGACCTGTAGAGGTTGAACGGGTTCCCTCGTGCTTTCGATTGTTCTTCCTATTCTTCCTTCTTTTATTCTGTTTTAGAATCTCTATTACTAGTATCAGAACATTCACCGCATGAGGTAGAAGGAGGAGGAGAGGCAGCTACAGGTGAGGGGGAAGCAATGTTTTGATGCCCTTGATATAAAGAGATTACTTGAGAAGCATCAAGAGCATTCAAGACAGTTGGAGTGGAAAAAAACCACACCTATATCCCTAAGGTGAATCCATGTAGATTCAAGGTGGTCATCAAAGGAACACCAATATTCCCTCTGAGAAGAAGAGTACAAGGAGTCCCTAGCAAGGGGGTCTCCCGGTTAGTGTCCATAGGGGTGTTATCCATAGTTTCTAATTGAACCAACAACTGAGGTCAACTGGTAACCAACAGTAAAAAGAGCACACCACAAGAAAAAGTCCTAAGTATCAAGACTAGACAAACAAAGGATGCCTTCCAAAGGAGATTCTAGGATCATTAGTGCCCAGAACAGACCAGTCAAGGTCAGAGAGTAGTTACTTGGCGTCTTGTGATGAATTTTATGGGTGCAAGCGCTAGAATCACCCAACCGCCCTCCCAAATTGTCAATCGAGGTTACCTTCCAAGTCTACCCTAGCAAAAGTGTAAATAGCCTTCCACTACCACCCGTGTATGAGTCCTATATGTCGAGATGCTAAGGCTACCAAAATCTCAAATAAAGGTCGGCAGAACAGTCGTAGGTCCAGCCGATGCACATGGGAAGGGTAGCTAAGCCTTAAACTCAAGCAGTACCAGGCACCACACGAGGCCAGGAGGAGGTACTGGGTGAGTCCCCAAATGTGCAACAGTTCTGGTGTATGCTCTACTAAGTAGAGGAGGGGTATCTCCAAATGCTCAGTATCGCACGACCTCGTGCTTGACTTCTGTGTGAGAGGATATTTCTGGTATGTTTCTCTATGAAGTTGGATTTCCTAAAGATAGGCCATTATGTTTGAGTTTGAAGTTTTTGGCAGTTAAGATATCCCTAACCCAAAACACTATCCTAGACTATAGTGTGTTGTCCCTATAAATAAACAATACTAATAGATTTTAGACATTAAACGTTTATTTTAAAGGGTTGTTGATTACTCAAAGGGTGGTGAAGGTGAAACCAATGGTGTTTTGACTCAAAGCAGAAACATGATGACTAGATAAAGGAGAAATTGAAATGCAAAATCAAACTCCTATTTCTCTTTACTTTTTTAAAAACAAACTTCAAAGCCACGAAAGAAAAACTTTTTTTTTTCAAGAACAATGATATGCAATGCAATTTAGACTACAACCCTAATCTACATGCATATAAAGAAAATATGTGTTATTTTCCTTTTTCTTTTATGAATGAAAAAGAAAAAATAGCCTACAAACTAAAGTATGCAGATAACAAAAACATAGAAAAAGGATTCTTGCTATACAACCACCAAAAAGACTCTAGGCTACCCTAAAGTCAGTATAAACCCTACTTGGGAAGGAGGCTTGCATAAGGAAAAAGTCAACTACTTTGGAATGGTGAATTTAACCATCAAGAAAAGAAGGAAACAAAGATGAATAATCTTCTAAAATCATACAAAGATCACTAACAGAGGTTGACCAGAAACAAGGTGCCAAAAGTCATACCAAGCAAAGGGGGTTGGGGGGGGGGGGAGAGAAAAGAGAAAAACCTAATGCTACAAAAGGACTTTCCACATAGATAAAGAGAACCTAGCAGAGATGACACTTACTCCCTATAGTCATGCATATACAGAGGACCCCAAAAAACCTACCAAACAACCCTCAAACAACAACAAAAACCACAAAAATGGTAAAAAAGGTTGTTTCATGGGAACTCGCGAGTTGCTCTGTTGATGGGTCGCGAATGACTTGTAGGTTTCTAGTATACCAAGTCACGAATGGATAAAAAAATTACAACTGTTGAGTCTGGTACCTGCGAATGGGTGGGAAAAGGCCCTAAAAGGTCTAAAACCTGCCCTAGGAAGGCAGGAGGTGTACTATCAGGATCAAAAGGTGTTCCTAAGTGGCAAGAAGGACCTGAAACCCTACAAAACACTGGAAAAAAGACAAAGAAACCCCAAATATACAAGTCTCTCCCTAACGGAGTCGCCAGTTCTGTTGTAGAAGAAAGTGTTTCTATGGTTGGCGGTTAAGAGGCCATCAACATACTAGGGTTGCAAGAGAGATGCATATAGTTCCGCAAGTAAATGTAAACAAGATTTAGAGATTAGAATGGTTCATGCCTTAGTCCAATGAAGGTTGATCCAAGCAGCCCTTCAATCCTCCTCTTGCTCTTCTTTCTCAAAGAGACCTGCAAAACAAGCTTAACCTTCCTCAAACCAATTTGACTATATGAAAGGAGATTATATTCAATGAAACATGAAACCCTAATCTAATAAACAACATCATATAACCATAATCAGAGATAAATATACAAGACACATTGATTTGAAGAGGAAGAGCCTCACATCTTTATTAATCATGGAAGAAGTACAAAGATTGCCTTATCATTAGAGGGAATTTCAACTCAAAATAGGCCTCCTAAAAAAATTAATAAAATAATAGTTAAAAAAAAATATATTTATTAATTTTGGAGGAAGAAAAGAAAAAAACTATTATGTTTCTATTTTCGACATATCTCCATACGTTCTTACTCAAATTTCTATCGAGAGAGCTCGCTGCATGCATAATTTAATTCCGCATCCAACGAGCTCTCCCAATCGAAATTTGAGTAAAAACACGGGGAGATATGTAGAAAATACAAACAAAAAAGGTATTTTTTTTACGATACCTATCCCTAAATTTATATTAAAAAAGTGTTTAAGACCTATACAGTATTTCAAATTTAAATCAATTTCATTGGCTAACACATGATGACATAGATTTTGAATTAGAGTTAGAAGGCCCATTTTGAGTTGAAATTTCCTCTAATGCCTCAAGCCAGGCACCTCATGAAACCTTGATCTGGTTCTTCTGCTTCTCTTCTCCGAAGGAACTCAGCCTCCAAGCTCTGCAACACAAGGACGACAATCTAGGGAAAAGGTGGGGGGAATGAGAGTCCTGATTCCTCCAGTATAACAATGCAAAAGTTCAAGTCCCCCATCATGGACCTCTCTCCTTCTATTTATACATTTTTGAAGAGATAGGGTCGAATAGGGGTAAGTAACAACTTCCCAATTCAGTTCCATAACCTCTCAAACCACCCCTAATTCAAGATTTTTGATAATTTTATTATTTTTTACCACTACAGGAGGTAACCGCAGGTAGCATGAAGGCAAAGTTGCGAATACAAAGGTGAAAATCGTGGGTTTGCTTAACAAAAGTCACGATTAGGTAAAAAATGCTAATTTTTAGGGTACTTCTGGGCATTTCCAGGCTTTGGAATCTTCTGTAAAGTTGTTCCTGACTCAGATATCTTTCCAACAATCTAGTGAAAAGGTCAAACGGAGTTGCAGAAATCCGGATATGGCTCCTCCAATCTAGGTGTTTTTTCAGTAACTTTCATGAAGTGTCGACATGCGACGAAACATGGGAAAGTGGTCATAGGCAGATAGTGTGTCATTTTGGGCTATATCAATATGATCACATGCATTAGACATATTGTAATTATTAGATAGACTTGTGAATCCTTTGTTTAAATTATGAAAACCATGTAAATAAGGCTAAAGGGGATATGTTTTTGTGTGGTTTAAACATATTGAAATTAAGCATGTTTCAATAATGGATCGGTATCCATTCATTTATGTCAAATTGACCCAATAAAACTCCAAAAAATCACCAATTAGGTCAAGGGGAGTTAAAGGTTAAGTTTTATAATAATTAAACCCAAAAGGTCTTAGTTTAATGAAATAATGAATATGACTGAAAGAAAAAGAGAATTTAACTAAAATTCTTAGTTTAGTCATATTGAACGTAACTAAGTTTTAGCCTAGTAACATATTGAATTTAACAAAAAGTTGCAGTTTGGTTAAAACATTGAATTAAATTAAAGTTTTAATTAGTTAGATATTGAAATTGACTTAGGTTTTAGTTTGGGTTAAATATTGAGTAAAGATGTGTAATTGGTTCTTATTAAGGAGGGACAGTTCATTGATTAGTTTATAAAAGTATATGTGTTGTAGGCTTCGAATTAATCTAAGAAGGCATCAATAAATGTTCGTGGATTGGTTTGGGATAAGGCATAGTTGATATGTTATTAGGTAGGTTATTTTCATATATATATATAGTAGGAGTCAAAGACAATGTATAAATATCTACATAAATATTAAATAAAAGATCTAGAATCCCCTTTCTAAAAAGGTAAGGAAATCGATTGTTTTGGAATCATGTAGATAAGCACAGTATCTTCTTTGCTACATGGAATATATAGAGAACAAAATCTGGATGATTAATGTAGGTGTTAGCTCATGTAGTTGGCGGATTACCGACCTCAAGAGATATGTAATATAATTATTATATATGATCTATGTTCCTGGCTTGTTCATAAATTAGTTTATATATAGGGCCTTGGAGAACGTTGCCTCCTTTGTGAAAGTTCCATGTATCTAATGTTTTGGATAGCTAGTTGGAAGGGAATCTCCCTGGAAGAGACGAAACCCCCATCCAAATTGTCTTTATATATATA
>LPNX010636249.1:186086-198586 GCA_001517045.1 Pseudotsuga menziesii
TAATTGGTATGGTGTTTCTCTTGAAGAAAACACATCCCCAACCTTTCAACTTGTTGTTGAGTTGTCTATAAAATGTCTAATTATGAGATATGATGTGGTTACCTATGAGTGTGGAATAGTATGATAATTACTATATGAATAATAATATCTGTGTGTGTGTGTGTGTTGGGAGGGGGGGTGATATATTTGATAGTGTATCATAGATGTGGTATAGTATTAGGAAGTGTGTAGTGGTATCATATGATATGGGTATATAGGAGTAATATGATATATGAGTACCTACATGTATATATGTATGATAGCGTTATATGTATGGTACGAGTGTGGTATGAGTAGATGTGAATTGCTTTCTGTGTATGTGCAAACCCGACACTATGTGAGTTCCCTATGTTATCACCACTAGAAGAAAAATAGAGAAGTCCCCTAAGAATATTAGGTAGTGTAACACATTAAATGTCCTTCTAAGATCCAGTAGAATGCACTTAAATTAAACACTAAACCCTGTAGAACTCATAAAATCATGTGTATTGTAGTTGATTGCGTACTTGTATTAAGAAGAGATAATTAGGACTTCAGTCATGAAGATCTAATATTCTATTGATCATTATTAAGGTTGCCAATCCAAGTAGAAAGAGTCACATCTAAATTTAATCTATAGACCTTAGCATCTAAATCATTACCATCAAATGCTCAGTATATTAAATTTCATGATTAAAAATAAAATGTGTATGTATTAAACTCAAATATAGGTACATGAATATGCTAGTTTGAACTCTAGATAACGTAGGTAAAGCATATTGATTTCACATAATGAGTAGTCCAAATAGCAAACTTATGGACATTATGACTTCCACTAACTTTAAAATAATTGTACTATAAATTTTATGAAAGGGTAACCTATATGGGTACCAAGTGACCTATCAAAAGTATGAAAATTCATTATAATTGAATATCAACTAAAGTATTTATGAAGAGTGATTTGAACCTAATAAATATTGATGTATAAAGTGTTGCTTCACTATAGAAACAAGAAAGATATTACCTATGCTATCCCCATACATAAGAATACTATTATAGTATTTCCATTTATGTTTAAAAAATAATGATATTTATAGGATCAAAGGCTTACCCTATAGAAGAAAGAAGGAATGCATTCATGGGATTGGCTTACTTAAAATAAATATATTTTTAATGTGTTTTACTTGTCTTAAACTAATTCAGATATAATAACTCTAAAAACCTTTATGAATTCTTAACAATTAGAAATAGAATGTGTGGAAAGTACAACTCAAACTTAATCTCAAATAATATTCTCTTCTAGGTGATTCAATTGGTGAAGTGATAATTTTTTCTTTTATTTAAATAAATTTTAAACGTTTGGTATTTTTGTCATTGGTTCCATAAAGATATTGAAGAGTTTCACATTACGTTTTTAGCAGGATTGGTGAATATTGAGTTATGTTCCTATGTATGTCACGCGGTAACAAATATTGTTTGATAATATACAATATTGCCTATGGGCTCTTTTTCCGCAACAATGACAATAGAAATTAAATGGTACTTGAAACATATAAATGTGTCTTAATGTTATCGATATGTGTTGAATGGACTAGTTGTTACTCTAAGAATGCTATGGGTAATAATAGATTGATTATATTACATGATAGCAGGTTTGAAAATAAGTAGTGATACATAGGATCATCGGTATGATATGATGATTCTTAATGACTAAGTCAAGTACTCTTATGTATATTCTTGTATCTTGTTGAAAGATGTGCATATATATGTACTTGGGAACTAATCATATGTTCTATTGATTGGTTGTGACTCAAGTGAGCACCAGGTAGGGGAAAGTTGATGGGTGTGAATTTCTTGTGATGAAAATGTATTGTGCTTTCTTAGGTTTGTGGCCTAAGTTTCCTATGATGGAAATGTATTGAGCTTGGCTGGCAAGAGAGGGGAACAATTTTGTGTAGAAAGTTCATTTGTTTCTCTTGCCTTGCAGGAGAGGGGGACAATCCTATGTAAGTGATCTAGTTCTTGAGCTTGTCTTGCAGGAGAGTGGGGCAATCTTGAACAAGAAATTTGAATTGTGACACATGGTTACCTTTCGATGCACACCCTAAAGAACATTGGATGGGGTGGGTACGCTCAAGGGATTGTAGAACAGAGAAAAGGTACCATCCTTGTGTTGGGTGGAGCAGGTCTATGGGTGCCATTGGTGTCTGAGTCAAAGCGAGATACCTATGGATTGAAAGAAATATGCAACATACAAGTACCTTTGTGACATGAATACCTTTGTAATCTTTGTTAAGAAAAGTATCTTTGTGATCCTTGTTGAGAAAGCATATTTGTGATATGAATAGCTTGTTGAAGAAGTATCTATATTTTTTTATGTAACTTTGTATATATTGATGAAATTTGTGTATGATTAATTGGAATTTATTTCATGTATCATGAAACTGTATTTTATGTATCATGTATCTTTATACCTGATTGCTAATCATATGGTTGAATAATTGAAATATGATTTAGGAGGGTCTATTTTGTTGAAAGATTTAAGGCCTAACAATGAGGCTTGAATACCTTGTGATAGGGATTAAAGATTAACCATTGCTTGTACATAGGGAACCACTCTGCTAGTCTATGATCTCACATGGAAAGCCTGGGAGTGGGATGGTGATATTCTGAGGGACCAACATGGTGAAGGAAGTCACATTCCGTAGGCTTTGGAGACAAACAAAAACGCTGGTGGTAGTGGGAAGTAGTGTGGTATCTCAAAAGAGGAGTTCAAAGAGTGGTAATGATAAAGGGATGTGTGATGACATGTAAGAGGAAGTATGCATCGAGAACAATGTATTGTTTTAAGGGGGATGAGATGTAATATTCGGAAGGTAAGTGTTGAACACCTTTGATTTTGATTATTTGCTTTATGGTGGCACTAGGTGCCTAGACCATGAACCATGGATATTGAGATGTTTATTATTGAAATTAGTATTACATTAAAATTTATTAATGGCACAATATGACAACAATGTTTCTAATTTTGTTAATTTTGGACCATGGGGGTCCTAAAACCCATAAATAATGTCTTGCATGCAAATACATGCAGTAATTTCACCCTCACTGGTGAGAATATTACTCACCTAGTTGTTAATGGGGCCCACTCTCACATTACTTTGGTCTTATGCGTCTAATTAACTATTTGGAGTCAATAATGTACCTAATCATTGTAATTCCATTCTAATTGAAGTGTTTATCTAGTTAAATTGAGTTACTGTTAGTTAATTTGAGTTCATGTAAGTTAATTTCAGTTAAATTGAGATTAATTGAGTTATTGTCAGTTAATATTGAGTTAATCTCTAGTTACGCCAATGAACTGGAGAACTGACAGTTGGTTAGAATTAGTTTGATTAATTTGAGTCATTTTTAGTTAACAAAAGTAACTATCATTCAGTTAGAGTTAGTTATCTTATGTTAATTAGTGAAATTGCGGTTTAAAGATCAGTTGTCTTAAATTAATTAGATGCAACTGAGTCATCTTCAGTGCAATTGAGTTATTATGTGTCAAATCGAGTTAAATTGAATGCATAAGAGTGAACTTGGGCAAATTTGAGTCAATCCTTAAGAATTTGAGTTGTCTCCAGTACATGGGAGTTAAGAGTCAATTAAAGGTTTTTTGGAGCTAAATTGAGGAATTCAAATTAGCCATACATGGGAAGTGTCTTAGTTAGTGTTTTAGATTCAGACCTAATGAATTGAAGTGGCTCGGTGAAGACTTAAATGAGTCAATGAGTGTTTGTTAGGAAGCCCCAATGGTTTGGGAGTCCTTCCTTAATGATCTAGAGTCAGACTCTTTGATGCAATTCGAACTAAGCAAAAGTTATTTGAATTGCTCGAGATGTTGATCATTCATTGTTTGTGCAGGTCTAGGAGCATAGCAGAGCAAGTCTCTGGTTGGGTTGCAAATGCAAAAGGGAGAATTTTCCATTATACTTGCACAATTTTGTAGTGAATTTTGCTTGCATATCTAAGAGGATCTGGTGAACCATTCCATTGGTCTTTGAGACCAATTCCTCATGTGTTTCAGATGCCCGAGTAGGGATATGGAGGGTGTATGTGGTAGTATTTTCCATGTGATGTGAATACCCTAGTAGGGATTTGATTTGTGGTGTCAAAAGAGTTGTTTCTCCTATGTTTTGAATGCTTCAATGGAGATTCGAGTTTGTGCCTTTACCTAAGAGGTCGGAAGTGTTAATGTTTCATTGAGATTATCCAACATAAAAGGGGGACAATTCTAGGTGGAAATCTCATACTGGTTGCGCTAGAAACTGAGGGAGAGGGACAATCCTGTGACAGGTATCTAGGCCCTATTGTTCTCTTGTTTCGAATACTCTAGTAGATATTTTAGTTGTGATTGATCTGGGAGGTCGGAAGTGTTGTTATATCACTAAGATTATCCAACATGAGGGGGGCAATTCTACGTGGATGCCTCCTTTCTTGTTGCACTTATCTTGCAGAAGAGGGGGACAACTAGTAGTGAGCTATAGTTTTTGGTAAGCGGTGCTCTAGAAGATGGGAAGAATCTCGAGACCGACCATTGCTTGCCTTAGAGGGGGACAATTCCAAGAAAGGAAGCGCATCATCCATAGTGTCCTTCCTAGAAAAGTCCTTCTCGTGTGAGATTCCAAGACCCCATCTCGTGGGTAATCTTTTGTTAGGAAAACATACGCCAAATAGAGATCTACGGCTGGGAAGAAAAAATTCATGTTGTTGTCAGTTGCGTATATAAATATAAGTGCTATGTCTCTCTAAAACCTTATGTATAAATAATATGATATATCATGAAGGTTGTGTGTGCACACTCAACGCTAAATTGAATGATAGGTTTATCATGCTACTAACTTTGATGTTGATTTGACAGCCTCCGAGAAGGTATTCATTTCCTTGAGCTAGTATTCTATATTTTGATGTGTAAATGTAAGTTGATTAAAAAATCTAATAATGGACAGCCATATGGTTGTATCTGGCTATCACTTGTCAGATTTTCCTATGGTTTTATATCTGGTTTGTCAATAAAGAAATGGTTAAAAATTATCCTTTTTATGAGTAAGCTTTTTGTGCAAAAATTATTGATTAGTTTAAGATGTTAGCATCATGCTTTAATTGAGTTTTTATCAGAAATTATAAGACTGATATGGACTGCCATGTGGCTCTACTTGGAAGCCCCATATCAAGTCAGCCATTATGGATAACAGATTTTAGTTGTTTTTAAAAACTATGTCATGAAACAATATGCAAAATTCTAGTTGTTTTAAAGGAACATTAGTTTAATTAGATTGACCAAGAAAGTTTAAATTTATTCCAAGATGACCAAACCCATTTGAATAAACATGTCCATTGTGATGTGATAAGATCAGAATTCAGCCCTTATTAA
This sequence comes from Pseudotsuga menziesii, assembly GCA_001517045.1. Taxonomy (NCBI): domain Eukaryota; kingdom Viridiplantae; phylum Streptophyta; class Pinopsida; order Pinales; family Pinaceae; genus Pseudotsuga; species Pseudotsuga menziesii. The sequence goes on from LPNX010636249.1 coordinate 191,524, forward strand.
TTTAAGATAGAGCCCATACACCCTGCGTTACTTGTAACCTAGGATGGGTGTCTTACAATAAAAATAAATTATAAAACAAAAAATCACTTTATAATTGTTGACAATACCATCATATAAAACAAAATATAAAATAACATAAATAGGCACTCTATCCAATCACATCATTTAAAACAAAAAACATAAAATAACATAAATAACCACTATATCCATGTTAACAAATAAAAATGTTAAATATAAAAATAACATTGAAGGAAAGTTTAGAGGAAGTTACAAGTTCGGTGGATTTTCCGAGCCATATTTTTTTTTAAATTTAGCTGACGTTCAAATTGTTGGAGAATTGAACATAACTTGCTGAATGTGTGGTATGATGCTTTTATGACTCTTGTGCAATTAGCAAAATCACGAAACCCGAAAACAGAATGGGAAATGGAAATGGAGAGGGTTTCGAGGAATAAGAAACATGAATTATTTACGGGCACATATGTTGGCATATAAAATTCATTATTAATGTTTAATGTGTTAAACTGAGTAATGTATCTCCTGGTCAGGTTTCTGGTAAAATAATTGTGCCTGCTGCATGTTCTTTGTTTCTCAGGCCAGTGTGCTTCCTCTATTATAATTTGGTACCATTCATGTTTGCAGATAGGTGTTGTAAACACGATGCAAAGGTAAATAAGACAGCTAATTAAACTAGATGCTGTTAATTGTCATTGATGTTTCGCTAAAGTCAAGAAGATGACAATTTTTTGTGCAATGGTTTGCTATTTATTATAAATCACTTTAAATTATCAGCAGGGGCAAACTATCCTGTTTCGATAAATAGTCTGGTGTATCCAACATTATTAACCTCCCTTCAAAATCAGGGCTTCGAAGTTTATATATACCCAACCTTGAATTAGGTATAAATATTAAATATTATACACGTGAATAGAGCAGCATGGATCAGTTGATATATGCCCCGTTCCTTCTTAAATTTTAATCTCTATAGGGAACCATGTTTGTCTACCTGCATTAATGTGATAGACTTTATTTTCCTGCATCTATAACTGCAATAGCTGGTATAATAAATTAATAATAAATGCCTATATTTTTGAAAACCTCAGAGAATGGTACACCTTTGTAATCCCAAGCCCTTCATTACTTTTTTCCCACTAGTCCAGATCCTCGAAAATGCCCCTAACTTTGCAACTTGAGGTGACTCTTCAGATTTCTCGCCATCATAGTCATCTGAATTTTGAGCAGAACCCTTTGACCCTTGAAACTGATCCTGGTCGTGTTCATTATCTCCCATCTTTTTGTCCCCTTCTTCAGCAATTTGTCCAGGTTTCTTATCAAAAAGACCTTTGAACTGCTTTCTTGTTTTTTCATCAGCTTCCTGTAGTCAATCTCAAAACATAAATTTTTCTATCCTAGAATAATGAGTGAAGCATTTTAATATAAATAAAACATTGGTTTGTTGCACAAAACCCTAACTTAAAGTAATGCAATGGGAACAATTCCAGCACCTGTTCCTTGCGTTTAACTTTTGCCAGGGCAGCAGTTACGTCAGGCTCCAATGATTTGTCTACATCTATAATCTGAGAAGGAAATAAGAATAGAATCAATAAAGCAATTCCATTAATTCAATGATGAGAAAAATGTTATAATTTGTAACTTGAAACACTTCCAAAAACTACCATTTTGAAGTCTTTGCGTGCTTCATCAAAATCTCCGCATGACATAAAAGCAATGCCACGCCGATACAAGGCTTTCGCATGACGAGGATTTTCTCCCAATACCTACAATATCATCATTGAGAACTATTGCAGATAATGTGTCTTTTCATAAGAAAATGAAAATAACATACACGAAACTTGTAAAAGGAAGATTAACTGTTTTTTGACAAATTCACGCCTAATTTTCCACATAACCCATATTTATTGTGAATTATAAGCATAGACGAGGACTACTATGAATATTGTAGGTGCATTAAGAATGATGTGCCAAATGCTCATATTTCGAACGACACATTGGATTACAAGAGGAAACTTGCAGTTAATTCTGCTTACTAAGTGTTTGGTGTTGGCTTGTGAAGTAGCAGTATTTCTTATGGCTAGGTGATTGATGTTTTGTGGAATGTTGTGTTCTTGTCTTGCAGCTCTGATCCTCTATTCATTCTTTACATCTACCTTACCTGGATAAATTATATAATTATCTTCTAAGTTTTCAGCTAATCATACCTCTTAGTAAATAATTGTGCGGCGTGCCTCATTCTAACTAATATTCACATAAAATATCTAATTTGTTGTCAACCTTGTTGAACCACATTATTGGAGCTTGCAACCAAACATCGTTGGATAGTATAATCAACCATTACCATAGAAGAGAAGCAGCTCAAAGATTATGACTGACCACTACAGATATTGCACTTGAAGTGCAAGATCTCAAAAGTTGCAAATAGAAGAACAAACAAGCTCAAAAATTCACACAGTTTTGACGAGAAAATAACCATTTGAAAGGGGGGGCAAAGATATTGAATAATGGACTGTGTAGCAAACAATGAAGAAGCATTTGTACAGCAAGGTGTGAAATTTGTCAAATGCTAAAAGACATTCTGGCATGCCAAAACCATAAATGTTATATGAAATTAAGTATAGGATGTAACAGACATCAATGTAGAAATGAATATAGAATCGCATATGTCAAGGCATATAAAATATATAAAGCTTACATATACAAGACTAAACTAGACATATATAGACAATTAAATACATGGGATAGGATACCCGTCATAGAATTGCAGCTTATTTTATATCTATGTTATCGGATCTGCTTATAGAATACCCAGGATGCATTTCTGCAGATAGAATCTGTCCTGGATCCACTTGGGATCCATTTCTGATTTGAAATGTGAAAGGGTTTGCTTGGGATCCATTTCTGGTTTGAAATGCCAATGGCTCTTCATGGGATCCATTTCTGATTTCGAATGTGGAAAGGCCCACTGGGGAACCATTTCTGGCCTGAGGTAAATGTTAAGCTGGAACCAGGAAGATCCTTTTAGGAAAAAAGATATTGAAAGAAAAATCACACAACAAAAACATAAATAAACAATAAAATAAGGCAAAGCATCAGACCCAAATACTCTAACATTTTCCTATAAAATAGCAGAGCCCCCTATAAAACAAACAAATCTGAGAAGTCTGTATTTTGAGTTTGTAGGAGCAGAATGGAGCAATCTGTATTTGGACATCTGATATTTTATGTTTCTGGTTCTTGGTTTTTCTTGACTATGTATCCCCCATATCCAGATCCCAACTTTTCAAACCATCCTGCAATCCATAATACATATCTGGATATGTATCTGTTCCCATGCAAGATAGCTTTATATTCATGCATTTTCTTTCAAAGCTTTTCCAGAGCTCACAGAAATAATCTTGCAGGACTGAATCGGCTGTAAATAAGTTGTTTTCATCAGAATATCTCATTAATGACCTGGCTAAGCATTACATAAAATGGTTCTAGAAAACATGATCAATGGCTTTGGAAAGTTCATGAGATTGGACTTTCTGAGTATGGACTGTACCCTTTTGATGTTGGAAACAATTCTAGAGTAGCTTCCTGTAACATAGCTTTATATACTTTTTTATTTTTGTTTCAAATGTGAGATTTCAGGTGACCTCTTTATACTTTGCCATGGAAATTGCATGTAAAAGTACTGCACATGCCTTTGAATTACAGACCCTTGCAATAATTCAATGATGTCCAATAAACAAACAGATAAGGAAGCCTGTGTACCATACCTTATTGCATGACTCGAGAGATCTCTTATATTCACCAATTTTCTGATAACATGCTGCCACATTTAAATGCAAGGAGCTCTGCACAGAGAACATCTATATCAATTTTTTATGCTAATCATACATCATAAAATAAAACAAGCAAACAGAACAATGTCAAGTTTCCTTCTAAACAGTGCACACTGGACTCAATTGAGAGACGACAATAATCAGAAATTTCAGCAGACATAATCTGTTCAAGAGTGAGCAAAAACAAAGCAATTATTTTCAGCATTAACATTTGGGAACCCCAACAATTATGTGAGACATGATGAATACAGCACATGACTTGTGGATTGACATTGTACATCTAGTCGAGAATAACAATATTGTTATAACAAATGGCATTACCCTTGTCTGCGCAAATATCTTCCCCTCATCATCATCCTGTGGATTGACATGATTGAAATCCTTCAGCACCTGCAGATACAAAAGAACTTTCACAACCCTGAACAGCTTTGTGCAGTTATTCCGAACTTCATATTTTACGTCTACGACACTAAAACATGAAAGAAACTAACAGAGAAATCTTCAGAAATGGAGGCTAAACAAGAATTCCAGCTTAATTTCTGAACTAAGATCCATAAGTAGATGTATTCTCAGTAAGAAAATGCATTCCTGCTTGGCATGCTTCTCATGGCAATCAAAGAGCTTCTCTGAATTAAATGTATGTCATCCAAACAAGTACATATGCAAGACGCTATAAACATAAAGCTACTCAAAGAATCAAACTAAAAATCATAGTTGAAAAAATCGGCACCGGCAAAATATCGGCAAGGGTCCTGAATACAACTTCTCAGAAACATTGGCGAAAAAATCGGCAAATTTGGGAAAATCACGGAAAACATTAAAAAATACAAAATATATTCATTTTTTTTCAAAATTTTGAACATATAAAGCAACAACATTAGATAAACACATTGGCAAATAAATATGGAGAAATCATTGATATACATGTAGTGGATGCCAAATAAAAAATGATACATCAAAGTTTCAAAGAATGGAAATTCGGAAGGTTCAACACTGGTTGGAACATTTGTCATTCTCTCCTCCCTCTAGGTTCAATCCCTTGCCTCTACCTCAAATCTTGAAGTTGATCCTCCAAGAACATTAGTCAACACCCTACAATTTTGATGAAACTTCCTAATCCAACCGTTAAAATTAGGTAGAAAAAATTTCCCATGCTTAATAAGTGATTTTGCTTGACTAAAGGGTATATTTTTATTAAGGTCATGACAAAAAAGTTTAATCAACTTCAACAATCAAGCATCAACACCACCAACATCAAGGTACGTATCTAGATTGATGTGCTTGATTAATTTCCAATCCCTTACCCTCATACATAATAGAATCTAGTGGAAATGTTGCAATCCTGAAATTCTGAAAACTACTAAGTCTGTTGAATTTTGAATGGGATCTAAAATTCTACCTTTTGCATATGAAGTCCGATGAGGTTGGAACCACTCTCATGTAAATTTTCCTTTAATATTCAACTAGGGCTAAACAGTGCATGCAAAATATCAACTGATAACCACACATGAATATCTTTTACAGTATGCAGCGGAATATAAAACTGAGAAATAAATCACAACATCACATCACAATATTGACACTATTATTTTGGGTATGGAAACCCCCGGAAAAACCCAAGATGAAAAAATCGGTGCAGCAGTTAGATATAGATTTTATTATGAGAAAATATGGAACTTTTACAATCACTACAAATTCACACAAACCTGGCGAATGCAATACCCGACAGAATCACTGGGCAAATCCCAGCTAAACCTCAACACCCTCCTGTGTGAGTGTACGGCCCAACTGTACGAAGCTCGATGATCCTACTGCTCGCTCCTCCATCTTCTCGGCTAAATCCTCTGTCTGACTTTCTCTCCTTGTCTATATCCTGTCTCTGTCGGAATACAAGTGTGTGTGTTCTCTCCACCAATTGATCTCTCTTTTATAACTTTAGGTAAAGATAAAACCCTAATTTCACTTTCACTTTAACTAGTGGCAAAGCAAAAACCCTCATTTCACTTTCACTTTAACTAGTGGTAAAGCAAAAACCCTAATTTCACTTTCACTTTAACTAGTGGTTCACTAAAGTTAATTTAGATCACTTTAATTTATTTTCCAAAGTAAACTTAGGAAAAGTAGATTAAATATAATTGGTTTCCTATTTTAAGTCTTCTGCATGCAAGAACACATGCATGTAGGAAGACCGACCTGGTTGCTACTAGTTTAACATCTCAAACATCCTGAAACAATTAAATGTTAAAAATTTAAGTAGAAGGATGGAAAATAAAAGATAAGAAGAATGCCACTTTTACTTTAGGATGGAAAATAAAAGATAAGGAGAAAGTCACTTTTACTTTAAGAATTTGACATTACCATTTACTGTTTTACTAACTTCAACGTTTTTTGTACAAAACTGGTCAAAATTTTATTAGACAATTCGTGTTTTAAAAACTCCATGGCAATTTCTTGGGTCTTCGCGCGATTTTTTAGGAAAAATTGCCGATTTTCTCTAAAATTGCGAGGTCCAATTTTTCCAAAATATCACAATTTTTTCAGCCGAAAAAAATGGGCAGGCTGAAAAAATCACGATTTTTCGGCGATGTTATCAACTATGCTAAAAATCAATGATGCTATAGCAACAAGAAATCATGCAAGTTTGAATCGTGTGGAAAAATTATAGACTCAATGAGGATACATAAAAGGTAAAAGAAGAACAATACTGAGGATGTTGTCCTTTCTAAGGGAGAGGAATGCGGGCTCGCACCATGTGTGTCCTACATGAATATTTTTTTCTTTTCCATGGTAATTCACTTCTATTAATCACCTATTAAGTTCCATCTACTTAGTTTGAATGGTTTCCAACTAAGTTGCATTGGAATGGATATGGACTGGGGGAAAACAGATATGATAAACTTTCAGAAAGGCTGGATACTATGTTAGTATGTAATGGAGAAACAGCAAATATATATATATATATATATATATGGAACAAAAAACATGAGACAAAAATATTCAGATTACCATTCATCAATTAGATTTAGAAGCTTAAAACTTTAAAGACAATTATTATTGTAGATCATCATCACTACATAATTTTCTCTTGTATGAATATGAGTAGCATTTTCTCAGAATAAATAAATAATATTGTATGGGAGTTAAAGCTTATTTTATAAACAAGTTCCCTATTTAGCTGTAATTTGAGTCTTATCATTTAATCTTTAATTTTTCCTGAT
>LPNX010636249.1:200213-261502 GCA_001517045.1 Pseudotsuga menziesii
TGCCATCCCCACTTCGGAAGTCTGTACTTCTTTAGAGACTCCATGCAACTTAGCTAAAGAAGAGGATATGAAATTGTCAAACATGAAAGAGTGTGTTGCAGGTTTGTAACAGCTTCTCGTATCTTTCTGTTCTTTATAAGATCTTTTCTATGTCTATGATTCAACTTTCAAGTATGCCTGCAAATGGCAAAGCAACAAGTTTCCACATCATCCAAGAATTCAATTTGAAGATGTGATGCTATTTGTTTATATGGAGAAATGAACCATATAAAGAGAATGGATTTTGACTATAAAAGAAAAAGTCCACAAATTTTAGAGATTTTGTGCAACTTAGCTAAAGAAGAGGATACATCAAGAGTCAAACATGAAAGACTATGTTGCAGGTTTGTGACAGCTTCCTGTATATTTCTGTTCTTTATTGGAACTGTTCTATGTCTGTGACTCAACTTTCAAGTATGTCTGCAAATGACAAAGCAATAAGTTTTCAACATATGGAGAAATCAACCATCTAAAGAGAATGGATTTTGTCTATGTAATAAGCACAAAGCTCCACAAGCTGTATTAAATGCAAATTTTTGCCTTGCATTACTTACCGTGTACAAAATGAAAGCTTCAACAAAACCATGAAGCATGCATTCTTATAGTGGCCAGTTTTCTTTGGAAAAAAGTATTAGTAAATTTATAACAAGAGGAAATTGTGAAATGATTGAAAAAAAACAGCCTTTCTAAATAACAGATAATTTACAATAACAAGATGAAAAGTTGAAAACCTGCTAATAAATCACTTCTTTGCTGGAGAACTTCAGAAAATGAACATAAGTAAAATAGACAAGGCTTACTAAATATAGTGTCAAATATAAAATGTGGTTTCCCTACAAGAATGCTTACCTTTTCATATTTAGCCTTCGCAAGTTCATATTTTCCTTCTTTAAAAAGCCTATTTCCCTGCCAAGAGGTGATTACACATTATTCTCCATATATATTATAGAAATAATGTCAGTGCATAGTATGTTACTATTTAGCATTTGATGACTGGTAACTTTGCAAAGGTGAATAACAAAGAACTTGGATATATTCTATTTAGTAACTTCAAAAGAATTGGGTTTGAGGAGCTCGGCACTCAGCACTGTATCTTTTAATGCATAGATAAAAAATAAAAATAAAAAAGATAAATAATAATTATCATTGCTATTGAATGAAAGTTATGGATCAAAGGTATTCACTAATAATAAAATCCCAATTCCATTGGCTCTTGAGTCTTTTCAATTCCAAGCAGAGCATGGAATGTTAGTTGTTTCAGATACTTCATGATGTTCATTTAAGGAGACCCTCAACAGAAGATAGGGTGCTAAGTACACGGAAAGGAAATCGAATTCTCATTTGAACTCAGTTTAGGATCACATGGTTTCTTACTTAGGGAGGATCTTTGCTTGCTTGGTGGTTCATCTGGGATTACCTTTAAGGGAAAAACTTGCTGAGCCTGGTTTTATAGATGCACTCTACCTGCATTATGGAGTAACTCGTGAGCGAAAAGGTTTTAACACCTATTTTGGAACTGCAGGTGTGCTAGAGCTTGCTGGGCACTGATTTCGACCTCCTGGAACCATATAGTATGCAGGTATATTGTTGGAAGGATGCTCTATCAGCTCGTACTTTTCTTTGGAATCCTTCCATTTGTTGTATGCTAAGCTCAAAGCCCAGTTTACAGTTAAGGGCACTCTCATTAGGAAAGATGGCAAGGATTGTGATCCTCGCCTCAATATATTTTAAGGAATTTTTGCCTATGCGATGGATATGAGCTGGCTTGTAAGAAGCATCCTGTGAAAAAATGGGAAAAAGTACATATGTATTGTACAATGATGAGACGGCCATGCCTACCTATATCAGACAACAATCGAGAATCATGCTAAAACCCTAACTTATCAATGATAAATAGGACCTGAACATATTGGAGGCATATCATAATAACAAAGGCAACTGCATATTGGTATAGTATCATTGTAATGTTCTTACAGTGCTCTTTATTTTCTCAGTCTCATCCATTATCTCACTGAAGCTCAAACCAGTCCAATCCTGCAACAAGGATACAACATTTAACTGATAAGACAACTAAATCAGGAATTTTTAAGAAAAATGTTAAGCATAAGTCTTTACTGCCATACAAAAGTATTACGATGGGTGGGCTGTGGGCATGCCTGTGTGCAGGAAATTGAAAATATTTTAAAACAGTGGCCATTGCACACTACATATGCATATTCAATATATTTAAGTAGAGTAAATGCACATGAACAAGACTGATCATCAGAATAGGTACAACCTCTGTGAAAAAATAATGATAACACTTCAAAGTAGGACCTTTTATAGAAACAGTCCAGTACCCCACCCTAATACAGGGATGGTTCGGGAACAATACCTCATGACTCAACAACCAATTAAATCCAGAATCATATGAACAACCTTCTGTCAGAATACATAAAAATTAAAACTAGGACAAATGTATTAGTTTTTATAGATAGTGTTATAATTCCAATACTATGTGCAGCACAATATAAATTAGGATCACTAAAAGAATAACCAAGCACAGAAACAATAGACACAAAGATTTTGATCTAGGAAACCATAAAGGGAGAAAACCCAGCAACCTTCTAATGGAGATAATCAGTTCAAAGAGCAGTGTACATCCAGATACATAGTAGTCACATATAGCAGAAAGATAAACCCCAAGAAACAAAGGAGAAACTCCTCCAAGATAGCGAACCCCACAAAGTCTTCTTCTTGCAGCAGTAGCAAACCTCTTCTTGAGAGGAGCGAACTTGCTTGGTGAGAATGAGCAAGGCCGCCTTCTTTTTATACTTTATCATGTTGAAAATTTCATCTTTTAATTGGGGCCAACTTTTCTTCTTCTGCTGGGACGACTTCTCTTTTTAGTGTGCAAATTAAGTGTTGTCTTCACATTTCTTATGGGGCCGACTTGGTGAGGATGCCTCACGCAGATACCACATCAACAAAATAAAAATAATATGGGCACAAGCATAGTTACAAGAACCATGGGTGCGAATGGAATCGGCTAAAGAATTGAGATTCAGAACCCTAACTCTAGTTCTTTTTTATAAATATATATTTCAAATTTTAAAATGATTAATAACATCGCGGATTCTCTTGCTTGGTAGCGCTGGTAATGTGGGTGCAGACCAACCTATGGCTTTGTCAAATGTATATAGTTCCATCTTTTCCAGTCTGGACTAATTAGGGTTGCAAGCTGCAGAGATTGTCTTTTGTATCTTTCTGTTTAAAACTAGTTTCGACAGAATAAGGTTTGCGAGGGGCAGATATCCCATCTAAACCTAACTTGTAACCATGTCATCTTTTAGGAAGGGGTTCATGACAAGTGCGGGAATGAGCAAATAATGATAACCTGTGGTTCAATTACCCTTTTATGCCAACACTTTAACCTTTTCTAGTGTTTTCTGCAAGGTTTATATGGCCTTATTTGGTGTAGATGATATACTTGTGATGATGAGTTTTAAGTGTACTTGAAATCCAAATGATTATTCTTATGTGTCCAGGAAGTTCTTTTCATATCTATGATCTATATCACCTCCTTTTGGAATTAGTTACAGGATCTATTTTAGTAAACTAGGCATATTTTCCCCGGATGGGTGTTTTTACGGCAAGACAAGTGGAACGTTCTCGACATGATAGAGAGAGACTCAAGGCCGGAGATCGATGGGGTTGGGCATTTGACGCACCTCCCCTCTGTTGATGTATTTGTAACTTTGGAATGTATTCACTTGTATATTTCTTATTGTATTTCATTGTACCCCGACGGAGATGTTTGTTCTTCCGATCGGTAGAGTCATTAATATAATAAAGTCATGTAAACTCATTGAGGCTAACCCTCCATTGTAAGTCGGGGAAATAGACCCCACAGTTGAGTCATATTAGGGTTATTAGACTCTCCTAGTGAAGTCGGCCCTGTAGAGTAATTGTGAAGTGGAAAACAAGCATAAATAGAGAGTGAGACTCTCTATTTGATACACACTCACTCAACAATAGCGCATGAGTGAGAGAGGAGTAGCTCGCATAGGTGTGAGAGAGAAAATAGCCGTCGGAGATCATCTTTGTATCTTTGGGTTTTACTTTTGTTGTTGGTGCTCAGTCTATCTCTGAGGAAGTTGCGGAGTTTTCTCCTGTATGGTTTCCCCGAGGAAAATTCTTTGTGTCTCTTGTCACTTGTGATTATTGTTGTGCATGTTATTCTCTCAGATAAGATCCTAGATCATATTGATTAAATGATAAAAATCTAACATGGTATCAAAGTCTCTCTGAAAGAAGGCACTGTGCAACTGCAGGAACTAGGGCTTCCTAGTTGAAGGTGTTCTCTCCACAGATCATCAAGCAAGGGGGGCTAGGCTAACTCACCTCACTAGGGCGCATTTGTTGGTGATAGCAGTTTCTAAATCGGAGAAGTTTCGAAATTAGGGTTTCATGCCTGAAAACCCTAGAAGACTGAATTTAGTAATCCTAGAACTTTCGCTATAACGCAAGATTGGAGAAGGCTCAAAAGCCGAAATTTTTACAGGCCGAAGAAAAATTCGTATTGTACACTATGTAAAATTTCAGCCTCAGATTCGCTATACTTCAGGAGATATGGTTCCTCCAAATCAGGGTTCCAGCCTCCTCCAGAATATAGTCATAAACAGGTGACCTAGGGAGATTTGATATATCTCAAGCTAGGAAGGTCCAAACAAAATTTTGCAAGATGTTGCAAGTAGGGCACGGACTGTAGTTTCTGTGGTAAGTTTTTCAGACCCAGAACGTGAAACAATGACACGTGGCAGTCCGTACAAGTTCGCTATGCTGAACAGTCCCCAAAACAGTCACCTTGGGAAACTCAGTATAAGTCCCACTTGGAGAATCCATTTCTGCTCTAACCTGTGGGGTTGGAAAGAAGACTTATCAGGATATCACAATGAGAAGTTTCAGACCTTAAGGATCCGAACCTTTGGAGATACAATAGAAGCAATATCAATCACTTCTGCAAAAAAATTGGAAAACAAGGGCTTCCTGTTTTGGGAGCTTCCCTCCACTGTTTTCAAAAAAGGAGTACATTGGATAGCTCGCCTTGAAGAGGCCCATCTTTCTATCCAATCAGAAGTTTGAAATTCCGAGTTTTGAAAATTAGGGTTTCTCTGACAAACCCTAGATCAGCCAACTCCAGAACCAGGACGGACACCTCAGATCGCTTGGTGAAGTTGACAACTTCCGAGTATGGAAGTATAGAACCTCCATGATCCTTGAAGAAATTGACTTGGATCACTATTTCAGTAAGAAAATTCTAGGAGCCAGAGGGAGATGAGGCTAAGGCTAGAGCCAAGAGAATCACTGCAGATTCTATTAACGATCATCTCATCCCTCATGTGTCATCCTTGAAGACACCAAAAGGAAGTGTGCATTGCTATGACGAAGCAATCGAAGAAGAATAAGATATTGTTATAAGCACCTTGAATGGCCTCCCAAGATCATGGGATTCATTCATTCAAGGAATGTGTGCCAGAAGGAAGTGATTACCTTCAGCAGACTATGGGAAGAGTGCACAGAAGAAGAAGCTCGACTCATAATAAGAGAAGAGAAGATGGGAGCAACTAAAGATCAAGCTCTTACGATTCAAAGAAGATCCCTCGAGCGATGAGGAATATAAAGGACTCAATTCTTGAAGAACCTCTTATCCATCTTAGCATTTGGATAAGCAATGATGATGTTATGAATGAAGAAAATGATGAAGCTGAAGGCTCAAGAAGGAGTCTACCCACAAATAAAATAAAGATAAGTATTTGAATTGTCTTTTCCTATATATCCAGTTGTTTATTTGACATTATTTAGTTGTGAAATGTATTATGCATGATAGAATGTTTGCATTAATGAACAATATACTACTAATATGCATGTTATGGGTAAGTATCCTATAGTGCTATACAACACTCCATTGCTACTTATCTAGGATGAAACCTCTTTGTTGACATATTGGAATTAGTGCACAATCTTAATAATGTTATGGTAGAGATGGAAGGCATCTCGAAAGTTTCTGTGTATACGAGATATGGATGAATGTTGTATTGGCTAAAATAGTTGCATGATTATATCTTTATGCATAAGAATTTTCCATTATGAATATGCCTTATGAAATGTTTCTAACCATACAACTAATGCATTTGACTTGTAGGAAAGATCACGTACAATCGCCTACAAGAAAAGAAGGATGAGACTTGTTCCGAAGAACAAGTGACGACAGTTCAAGATTCACTGCAATAAGCATACATGAAGATGAACCTGAAGCTTCCATAGCAAAAGAAAAAGCTTCAGAAGAATATAAAGAGAATGGTAGATCGACCTCGAGAGATAAGGACCACCTTGGGCACAAGAAATAATCCAAAATGAAGAATAGTATGGCGAGACTTCAAGAGGCCTCAAACACACTCTAGTTATGTGATACTGATGAGCGACATCATTGATGCAGAGCCTTCTAGCAATGAAGAAGTAGACAAGAAGAAAGGGAAGGAGACTATGAAAGGGAAGGAGACTATGATCAAAGAGTACTGGTTCAAAGAGAATGATGTCTAAGGGAAGTCCATAGTGTCTTTCATATGGATCTACAAGATCTAGCATGCAGTAGATGGCAACATTGTAGGATACAAGGCAAGATTCGTAGCACGAGGCTTCTCACAGAAAGAAGACATAGACAATGAAGAGACATTGGCACCAGTGACGAGTCAAGTATACATAGAGCAGCCACTGGGAGTTTGAGACACATGATAGGTAGACTCATGTGTACAAATTAAAGAAGGTCGTGTACGAGCTCAGAAGGCACCCATGAGATGGAACATACAGTTACATAAGGAGCTTGAAGATCACCTAGAGTGATGAAGATCTGAACCTTTGCTACAAGATTGAAGATCAAATCCTATAGAGGATGACAAGCTCACAGATGGGTGCGAGAAGAACATTTCAAACAAAGTTCAAGATAGAGGATCTTGGTATCCAGTGACCCTAGATGGATACATAGAATATTAGTAGCAGAGGAAGCTACTTGTCACTCCATTACAGAATGTTTCAATACATAGAGTACGAAAGTCAGAGGGAGAATGATGCTCCGCTTTAGAGGGAGTGACTGCAGAAGATCCTAAGGTTCGACATGGTACGACAAGATGGACAACTTACTGATGGCTCTAGGCTTTACTGAGAGTAAAGTGGATTTCAACCTTTACTTCAAGCTTGAAGGCAAAAGACCAGTGATGCTCCTGTTATATGTCGATGACATGTTCCTGACAGGAAAAGAGGAACTCTTTAAAGTTGCAAGAAGGAGACTTGTTGCCGAGTTCGATATGAAGGACTTGGGTATCATGCACTACCTTCTAGGCATGGAGGTGTGGCAGAGTGCGGATGGAATCTCCCTTGGACAAGGGAAGTATGCAGTGGAGATCCTGAAGAGGTTCAAGATGATGGACTGCAAGGCCATGGCCACACCTGTGGCATCGAACCTGAAGCTATTGAGTGATGCTTTATCAGAGACGGTTGATGCCAGAATGTATCGTCAGAGGATTTTTTCATTGATGTGCCTAACAAATACAAGACCAGACACATGCTTTGCTGTGAACGACCTGAGTCAGTTCTTGCGGATCCGTGACTTGCTCACCTGGTTGCAAAGCATGCAGTGAGGTACCTAAAGGATACAGTTGAGTATGGGCTCAAGATGATACGAATCAGAAGACTAACCTGCATGGTTATGTTGATTCGGATTGGTAGCGCCACTGAGAAGAAGAGCACCTTGGGTTGCTTCTTTAGTTTGATATCCAGTATGAGCTACTGGTTTGGCATGATGGAGTCTTGCATGGTGCTGTGTACAGCCGAGGAAAAACATGTTGCCACTTGCTCGACTATTTCTGAGGTAGCATGCTTCTTTTGAAAACTACTATTTGATTTGATTGATCTGACTTGCATTTTTTATGATGTAGAGAGGAGCAGTGAAGCTCCAGCATGTGATCCAAATCGAGATCTCTCGAAAGAGGGAGTGATGAGTTATAGCATAGCCGGTGAGACAGGTTGTCTGAGCATAAAATCCTGGTGAAGCTCGTAGGTTGCTCAGACGTAATTAGTCCTGTAGGTTGTCCTTTGATGTAATCAGTCCTGGTGAAGCTCGCAGGTTATCCTTGGACGTAATCAGCCTTGATGTGATTCTATGCTCGAAATGTCCAGAGTGAAGTTTGAGTACTTCAGAGAGAAGCTTGGTGTTCTTCAGATCGAGGTTCCTTCCAAGGGGAAGTGATGAGTCTGAGAGCCTTTTCGACATGGTTGCAGGCTGGGCCTCCCATGGTTGGATGTAAGTGCAAATCCTTTCTAACATGGTGGCAGGTTGGGCCTCCCATGGTCAGATGTAAGTGGAGAGCCTTTCCCCGAATGGTAGTAGGTGTGTCCTACTATGCTGGTGGATGTAAGTGCTGAGCCTTTCTGATATGGTGGCAGGCTGGGCCTCCCATGGTCAAATGTAAGTGTTGAGCCTTTCTGACATGGTGGCAGGCTGGGCCTCCCATGGTTAGATGTAAGTGTTGAGCCTTTCTGACATGGTGGCAGGATGGGCCTCCCATGGTCGAATGTAAGTGTTGAGCCTTTCTGACATGGTGGCAGGCTGGGCCTCCCATGGTCGAATGTAAGTGTTGAGCCTTTCTGACATGGTGGTAGGTTGGGCCTCCCATGGTCAGATGTAAGTGCTAAGCCTTTCTGACATGGTGGCAGGCTGGGCCTCCCATGGTTGGATATACATGTTGAGACCTACATCCAGCATGAAAAAGGGCTGGCACTGTAGATAAAGACCGAAATGGAGGCTAGGCCTACATCCAGCATGAAAAAGGGCTGGCTCTGTAGAACTTCTTATGACAAGTAGATTTCAAAGATAGCATCATTTGCTTGAGATAGCAGCAGCAGTGATAATGATGATCCAATGTTGCTTGAGATAGCGGCAGCAGTGATAATGATGATCCAGCTTTGATGATGATTCAGTGATGAAGACTTGTGCTGATGAACTGTGTCAAGAGAATACCTTCCTAGTTAAGAGGGAGTGCTGATGTATTTGTAACTTCGGAATGTATTCACTTGTATATTTCTTATTGTATTTCATTGTACCCCGACGGAGATGTTTGTTCCTCCGATCGGGAGAGTCATTAATATAATAAAGTCATGTAAAAGTCATTGAGGTTAACCCTCCATTGTAAGTCGAGGAAATAGACCCCACAGTTGAGTCATAATAGGGTTATTAGACTCTCCTAGTGAAGTCGGCTCTGTAGAGTAATTGTCAAGTGGAAAACAAGTATAAATAGAGAGTGACTCTCTATTTGATACACACACTCACTCAACAGTAGTGTATGAGTGAGAGAGGAGTAGCTCGCACAGGTGAGAGAGAGAAAACAGCTGTCGAAGATCATCTTTGTATCTTTGGGTTTTACTTTTGCTATTGGTGCTCATTCTATCTCTAAGGAAGTTGCGGGGTTTTCTCCTTTATGGTTTCCCCGAGGAAAATTCTTTGTCTCTTGTCTCTTGTGATTATTGATGTGAATGTTATTCTCTCGGATAAGATCCTAGATCATATTGATTAAATGATAAAAATCTAACACCCTCTGCGCATATGAGAGTACCTCGCCACCCTGGAAATTAATTGCGACCTCATGATGGACAAGCCCAGAGCAATAATAACAATAGGGCTAGTATTTACCTTCCATCGCAAGAAAATACATCGCTGGACTCTTGTTGCGCCTTGAAGGCGAGATCTGAGCTAAGACAGACAGTTAGCAGTCGAGCCATCGATGGGCTCTTGGCAAAGAAAACTATGCCATGGTGAGGAAACACTTGCATGCTTCCAGTCGTCGAGGCAGCTCTCACCAGGCTCATAGCAGAGAAACAGATGGCCAAGCCATTGCTAGGCATGTGGCCTCCATGACCAAGATTCTTTTAGACATTCAAAATGACTTGCAAAGCTTCAGCGACAACATGCAGACTAGGGTTCAGGACTTGGCCCATAGGGTATAGGTGGTGGTAAATTGGTGTATGGACATGGCGGCAATCTTCAACCTTCCTCCTCCAGAGTCTCCCTCCTCGGCAACGGTGACGGCCCTACTTATCTCGACCCTGGTTGCCTCTGGCATTGATCTACAAAGTATAAAGGTGGAGGACGTCAAGCCTGTTAAAGTTAATGCAGTTGTGAGACCCAATCTCAGAGAGGATGGTATCCTAGTCAGTTAACTAGGGCAAAGTAAGACCCTAGAAGGTACCCTAGGGCCCCCAACAGTCTCCTGGGGTTCTTGGTTTGGGACCAAGCAGGTTGATGAAATAACAAAGTCCCTAACATGTGGTTAGGGACCCTATATGTCTCTAGGGTATTCTGGTCTGGGACCAGAAACTTTCTTGAACACGAGGTCCAAGCAAATTCTGCAGGTTGAGACAGAGACTTCCTGGTCTAGGACCAGGCAGATTCTTGGTCTGGGACCATGCTATCCACTAATTCTGCACTTAGTGGATTTCTATTGAGCCATCGAAGTCATGAATAAGCCAGTTGTTCATTGTCAGTGCTCGAAAGGTTCCACAGTTCATCAAGACCAGTTGTGGTCACTTTTTAATAAAATGCATGTTCATACCCCTTGGGGTGTTGTAATGTATGCTCTAACACAACAAACTTTTTGTAAAGAACTTGGCTTCCTGGGACTTGGCCATCAATCTGATCATTCCAAGGTGTTTTTTCCCTTGTCAATTATGCAATCCTGAATAAGCGATGTATAATTTTGGAGTTTTTCAACACTCCTCCAAAGCTGGAATGGTCATCTTGGTGGTTATGCCTTAGGAGATTGTTAAAGTTCATGTGTTAATGTATATAAGCCTGTTAGGCATCGGTATTGAGTCGTATGGACATGTACTAGGTCCCCCTAGAGTTTCGTCTGATTCCGAGAAGAAGAAGAAAAATTCGTTTTTTAAACCATTTTTTAATGGTTTAATTGAAAAAATTCAAATTGTAATAAAAGTATGATATGGAGTCCGTTTTTGGCGTGTGTGGGTTCATTTTCAAGCTCAAAGCACCTCCTTTACCTCAAGACCCACTTTTCTCATGCTTCGGGTGGCTAAATTGTCTCGTATGGCATTATTTCTCTACCGATGAGACAAAATTGCTAAATTTTGACGAAATGCACCAAAGTGGGAAAAATTTAAAAAGTCAAAAATCAATATTTTGAAGTGTGAAAGTGATTTGGCATGTTGGTATGCGACCCCTCTCCAACATAAAATCAAACTTTGGGTTAAAGTTAATGTTTTGAAGTGTTCAAAATGAAAGTGACGTAAAACCATAAGGACTCACGCTACCACCTAGCAAGGTAGCGAATGGGATGAGGGTGGGCCCTCCCCATGTTTTAAGTTCTTAATACTTTGGTTATCTTACATGTTGAAGTATAATACACTCAAGCAGGTGAATGAGGATGACGCCACATGTGAAGGGAACTCACGCGTGAGGTAAAGGAGAGGGTTCACGTCAGCCTCATCAAGCGAGTGGGTTGGTAGGTGGTTATGAGTTGGTGAGGAGCGCATCTATCTTCAATCAACACCAAACACTCCACTTCATCTCTAGTTAACTCATGTCTACTTTAGTTGGTTAGTGCACCCCCTAGGGGTTTGTAAAATCTATTTAAGCAAGTTGTTTTGCCTCATTCGAGATGAAAGGAAGGAACCTCTGCTCTTGTAACATGTTATTGCTATTATCTTTGTGAATCAAATTTAGACTTTGGAGGTCTGTATGGTGCAAAAACTTTCATGGTGGATGCTTGAGATCGAGGTCATATTAGCTTAGTTACATTCTTCCATATGCAAGTTGAGTCATCTAGCTTAGAAGATTATATTCTAATCCATAGAGTAAGCATTTGAGGTTTTCAATTTGCTTACTTGTGCTAGGGTTTCTAAGATTCGAAAGAAACAAGTTGTAGTTGGTTATACTAATGTTCTTTTGGTTTTAGCTAAGTTATCACACTAGATTTGATCTTGCTTGCTTTGAAGTGTTTTGTAGCTTCGTAGATCATCAAACGTGAAGGAGAACTAGGAGCTTGGTTGCATCGTCTTTCCCTTCACAACATCTTATGGATCTAACCTTTCTTGTCCCACAGGGACTCCTTACTCTTCACAATATTCAAGTTGGGGATTGAGGCCTTCATTCGTTCTCTTAAATCAAAATTTTTTCTTGGTTAGCTGTTGAAGCAACCTATTTCATTTAAAAAAAAAATTATCATACAGATTAGCGTGTTAGTTTACTAGATCTAAAGTGCATCTAAATCTTAGTTATAAGCCCAAATCTAGCATCTTTTACTTAGTACTTTAAGTAGCATAATTTTCCAAATCTTTGCTAGTACCGAATAGTGTATTTTTTATTGCATCGTCTTTCCCTTCACAACATCTTATGGATCTAACCTTTCTTGTCCCACAGGGACTTCTTACTCTTCACAATATTCAAGTTGGGGATTGAGGCCTTCATTCGTTCTCTTAAATCAAAAATTTTTCTTGGTTAGCTGTTGAAGCAACCTATTTCATTTAAAAAAAAAATTATCATACAGATTAGCGTGTTAGTTTACTAGATCTAAAGTGCATCTAAATCTTAGTTATAAGCCCAGATCTAGCATCTTTTACTTAGTACTTTAAGTAGCATAATTTTCCAAATCTTTGCTAGTACCGAATAGTGTATTTTTTATTGTATTATTGTACTAATCTACTAATTTGCAAACTTTTAACTTGCTGGTTTTTAGCAGCTTGAACAAAAAAGAGAGGGAGTTGCTGCCGAATTTTTGTGCTTTAAGCCTTCTAGAGCACCTGAGGTCCAACCCACTTCTCCCTTCTTCGTTCCCCTTCTTTTCCGAGCAATTTGTACGCCATTTTGACCCGTTTTTGAGGGTCAAAGGGCAGTTCTTTCTCTAGAATAGCATTGTAACAAATAATAAATAAAAAGCAGGTGGGCTACAGAGCTCCCACACTCCACCCCCCTTGGGTGGTCTCGCAGTGTCTTTTTATGGTTTGCCTTTTTCTAACGTTTTATTTTTACAACACATACACACAATTCACCTTCACAGGTTGTATTCTTTGCTTAATTGGTTTTAGTTTTCTTTCTTTCATTTTGGATAAAGTAACGAACACTAACCCGGCATTGATCCATTGAATTACCCAAAAGAGCTTGCTCATTTGGGGAAAAGATATTCCTTTCCGTAGTAATTAGTCTCGCCAATGTTACCTTTTTTTCGTTTTACAGTATCAATTTGGAATAAAACAATTTGTCATTCTGGTGTATGCTCTTGCCCATCGCAGGTTCGCCCTGAGGTTTGTGATAATCAAAAGCAGGAATATGCACTGATTGATTTCTCACATCTAACTAAGTAAACTCATTTTTATAAAAGCAACTTCCCCAAAACATTACGAAAATCCGGCGTAATGAGCTTGAGAAATAGTGAGCAAATTCTTTAGGGAAAGCGGGAACAACTAGAAGTGACCGTGGGGTCCCGTTAGGCTACATTCTTGTTGGTGTAGTGTTGAACACCCCCCACCCGACTCCATCTAGCTCACATTTTCCCGTGCGGAACCACTCTTCTCAAAATTTGAACATATTCTCAGTGCTTCACAATATATCGAGAATCCCCTTCCCCATAACTTAATTCATCCTTAATAACTTTAAAACTGACCAAGACTCCACTTGCAATACATCCTACAACTTTCTGCAGCATTAGACTCCATTTGGCACTGGCACTATCTTCAATTTCATATTTTGCTTTCAGGTCATTTATGTTATAATTACTATATCTATTTTCATGATGTTGTTATATTAATTTTACTTGCAAGTAGTTTGCTTCAGTATTGATTTATCAAAACTCCTAACAAAAACAATGCATTCATAACTAATAAAAGTAAGAGCCTTTGCATATCTTTCATAGGAACTACCTGTTGATGTATTTGTAACTTCGGAATGTATTCACTTGTATATCTTATGTATTGTACCCCGATGTTTATTCCGGGAAGTATCTGTAATGTAATTGAGTCATGCCATGCCAAGATGTTCCGATCAAGTGATTCAATAATGTAAACGAGTCATGTAAAGTCATTGAGGTTAACCCTCCCTTGTAAGTAGAGGCAATTGTCCCCACAATTGAGTTAAGGTTAACCCTCCTTGTTGATCGGAGGGCAAAGTCCCATCAGTTGTGGGGCACTAGGATTATTAGACTCTCATAGAGATGTCGACCATAGTAAGTAATTGTTAAGTGGGGCTGACTTGTTGGAGTGGACTTTAAGTGAACGAAAGAATATAAATAGAGAGTGAGCCTCTCTATTTATCACACACACACTCACTCACTCGGGCGCATGAGTGAGAGAGGAGAAGCTCTCTCAAGTGAGAGAGAGAGAACAAGCTGTTGGAGATCATCTTTATGTTTTTCGGGTTTTACTGCTACCATTGGTGCTCATTCTATCTCGGAGGAAGTTGCGGGGTTTTATCCTTTATGGTCTCCCCGAGGAAAATTCTTTGTGTCTCTTGTCTCTTGTGATTATTGGTGTGCATGTTATTCTCTCAGATAAGATCCTAAGATCATATTGCTTAAATGATAAAAATCTAACATACCCCCCTTGGCTCTGTTAGGAGTGGCATAAACTGAGGAGTCGAGGTCAAGTGACAGCACCTAACTTGAGACTTGCCCCCAAGGCCGCACTTAGCAGCTTGAAGATTTCTGTGGCGCTAATTCCCCCAAAGTGTATGAAAGGCAGCAACAGACCAAGCAGTTCCTGCAGAAGCGCTCCTGCTCAATTAACCAGGTGAATCTTGGTCAAGTAGACTAAGATGATGATGTGTGATGTCCTCCCTCCTAATCGATTATTGCTAGGTTGTTTTTCAAGGGACTAGCCACCCCTTGATGATGTCCCTAGCACCTAACATGTAGGAGCAGTATTGATGACCAAAGGATCGCACCATCCAGATTGGATCTTCCCCTTATACAGTTATGATAAGAAAATATATAAATGAAACAATGTACCTTGAGAGAGAGAAAATATTAAAGTCTTTGATCTTGTTGGTCCTATAAGTAAAAAGAGTTGTTTGTCCACCCTTATGGTTCACCTTGATCTTATGGCTATGAGGGTTGTCTTATTGTGAGCCCCTTTGGTTGACTCATGGTCCTTTATCTTACTTGGTCCTAGCACTCTTATTGTGTGTACCTTTGTTAAGATGACTCTTACCTTATGGGTTTTATTTTTTACTATTGGTACACTATCCTAAGTTCTATTTAGCTTATGGTTTTATTATAAAACCATTGGACCATTTACTTGATGGTTTTATTATAAGACCATTGGACTATTTATTTTATGGTTTATTTGGACCATTTATTTTTTATGGTTTTATCTGGACCACCTTACCTTATGATTTTTTGGTACCTTTTTTCTAAAGTTAACCTAATTGTTTTTTTTGTTAAGCCAAGTCTCCTATAAAAGTATTACTCTTCAATGTATTTATCCATCAAATCGTATCTCAGTTTTTTACCTGTGTTCGACTAATTCTAATCGCGACTCTTCTCCCTTCAATGTGACGTGTCTCCTGTTGTTTATCGTGATTGTTTGACCTCTGCTAGCGTGACTTATTTCTCCACCCTAGCGTGATCGGGTTCTCTCCCTCTACATTCACATGACTGCTGCTCCACAAATTTTTCCTATGTTGCTGCTCTAGGCATGACCGTGTGACTTGACTGTGGTCTCTACCCCAGCATGGTCGCTCTCTACCTGCGTGACTTCTACACCTGCGTGTCTGTAGTCTCTTCCTTAGCGTGACTGTGTTGTTCACTACTCAACATAACTGTTGTCTCCTACTCAACGTTGTTCCCTCTCAACATGAAGGTATTCGTCACTCAGCGTGACTCTCTCCATCGTGATCAAGTCTCACCCTGCTTCAGCGTGACTCTTCTTCATGACTGTGTATTCATGCTATGTGTGGTTGTGTGTCCCTACCAGCATGACCGTGTTATATTGCCCAGGGTGACCTTGTTTGTCCCTGCCAGCATCACTGTGTGTTCCTACAGCATGACTGTGTGTCTTTTCCCAGCAGCGTGACTATGTGTTTCTGACTCTCTGCCCTACGTGACTGTGTGTCTCTGCCCTGCGTGACTGTGTGTCTTCAGCGTAACTCTGTCTCTCTACCGGTGTGTTGTTAAAGCCTGAGTGAATGTTTGAAGTTTCTCTAAGTACTTGAGGTTTGTTTCCTTACTGCTTTAAACCTCTTAAGCTCTCTCTCAAGGTACATCATTTGTTCACCCAATTGACTTGTTCCTTCAGTGACAAGATCAAAACTTAAAAGTATCTGAGTATAAGGTTGATTCAAAATAATTGGTACTATTCTTTACTGTTGTTATCTATTGTACATTATTTTACTATTTTGTTACTGTACATGGCCTTTAGTGAATCATCTCAAGGACCAACTTTAACGCAGTGACCAATGGAGTGTTAAAGTTGAAAGAGATGAAAATTATGTTTGTTTTATTGCAATTTAAATTTCTTAGAGCAGTACTATTCTGAATCTGGTTTCATAATTATGTTTATGCATTAAAGTATATTTCTTATGTTAAACCTAACCTAACCCTAAAACTTTAACAAAGCTTACAGCAACTATAATGGCGAAGGAAACTGGCCCCTCTGCAGAGCACCAATAGCTGGATGTGCATTGCGTTTTTATGGGTTCTCTATGTGAATTTGAATCAGTCTCCTTTAGCTTTTGAATGTCATTACACATTTTCTGTCTGTCAGCAAGTTTTTTTTAATCATCTTCAGCTATTAAAAACTACTCTTTGTGGCCCAATAGTGGCAGTATATGAACTTTTTAGGAGTAGGCTTGGGAAGAAAGTTTAGTCTTTTTTCAGATCGAGGTCTAGGCAGCCTTTCCTTTTCGCAAACCCAGGGCCATCTCTCACTGTATGTATAGGTAATTTTTTTGTCAATGTCATGTAATATCTAGCTTACAAAAAAAAATACTAGGAATATTTTTCAAAATGACCTGTAGCTATGTGATGTAAGAGGACTGTGGTTTGGTAAAAGTTAAAACTTAGACTTCAAATCCTTACTGCCATTTTGAAATTTCAAGTTATTGAACAGTTTCCTATAACTTTGGAATAGAATCCTAAATGACAGGATCTGGATCCTACAAACAGAAATGGATCCTTCAAGAAAATTTGGAGTTTCAGCGTTCCATACGGGCACATCCTCAGGGTTTCAGGTTGATTCCCTTACATATTGGGAATAGGGAAATGGCTCAGGGATATCTCCTACAATCCACGAAAGTTCCTTGTCCAAAGGGACATCCCTTGTCATAGAGCGTGTTGGTACATCCCTAGACCTCCATAAAAAAAAGCTAGGCATCCATTATGGTAGCCCCAATTTCCAACTTAAAACCAGTCAAATAAATCATTCCATTCTACCATTTTATTGCATGTGAGGGCCTTGCAAAAGTCTCAAGAGTTCCACTTCCTCTCAGAGCCTTAACAGTTCATTTTGTTACTCAAAGAGGTAAGGGAAGCAACAAGAGAAGAGTTGTAACGAGCAACAACATTTTCAGCTTGCATCAGTAGAGTGAGCTTGTTGGGAGTGAGTACAAGCGTTTATTAAGTTTGCTCTCCAATTTCTAAAATCATTGGTTTCAATTTTCTAATGTTTACCTTTCACCCATTAAAACTAGAAACAAAGAAAGAATGTCCCACTTTAGTTCCCATTCAGGCTCGAAAACTGTTCAATTGAAGAGTAGATTCAATACTAAAGAATGGCGTCCCAACTTTATGGCACGAAAAGACATTGGTATCCCTAATCTAGACAGCAGTTGTTCAAACCTGAAGAGACCACCAACTGAAAAAATAAAGTCACAGGAATCGCAATTCGGCGATTTAAATTGGACTCGGCCCCTACCCAATCCAAGTCAAACTGTCCCGAGTTCGACTTGGGATGACTGAGTTTTACTCAATCAACATGAGTCAAACTTGTGATTTAAACCATACACACAAGTTTAACTCATGATTTACTGAAAAACGCACCCATGAAAAATGTAAGAACCCAATTTTTTACAGTTTTTTTCATTCTATTGCTTGCTGGAGGTGTTTTCTTCTTGTTGGAGGTGTCTTCTACTTGTTGGAGTGAAGGATGTTGATTTTTCCTAAGTAGCATTGAGAACCATTCTTTGGGAGAATGGAGGCACCTGGTCAGTTACCAGGAAATCAACTCAGTCTGGGACTAGGACCTCGGCCTAGGAATGAGGGCCATTCTCTAGAAGAATGGAGGCACCTGGTCAGTTACCAGGAAATCAACCTAGTCTGGGCCTGGGACCTCAACATAGGGATGAGGGCCATTCTCTGGGAGAATAGAAGCACCTGGTCAGTTACCAAGAAATCGACCCAGTCTAGGACTGGGACCTCAGACTAGGGCTGATAGCCATTCTCTAGAAGAATGGAGGCACTTGGTTAGTTACCAAGCAATCGACATTGAGTCATCTGATGCAGCCTGGGGCTGAGGCACATGGTCAGTTACCAGGTCATCACCATAAGCCCTAGACTGGGTCTAGGCAAGTGATGCACTCCTCTCCTTGATCTATAGGCTATAAGACCTTCTCAAGGGACTAGCCACCCCTTGTTGAAAGACCTACGACTTGATCTTGGTGGCAACGAGGAGAACGAGATAAGGCATTTAATAATCCTCCTTATTTATGATGATGCACTTCGAGTGGACATGTATGGACCATGACGACCTTGAAAAACTCTTGAGATGACTTGTTGTGATCATAGAATCACTTGAAAGACGAATAAACCCAAGCATACTTTCTATTGGTCCAAGTACCCATCAAATGAAGGACCAAGTACCTCAAAGATAAAGACTAAAAGACTAATGGACCACAAAAGATCAAAAGTCAATGGTCAAAGATGGAAAGAATAAAAGCCCTAAGGTCGGCCTCCTAATTGTGTGGAATCATCTTCTTCTCGATGAACTATAAATAAAGAAGCTTTCTCATTTGTCAATCATCATCGAAGATCTTTTGCAGTGCTCCTCAAGGACAAGTCGTGGGTTTTTCTGTTGGGTCCTTCTTCTTCTCTATCGCAGCACTTTAAGGGACTAGTACAAGTCATTATCTTCCCTCTCCAGTTCACGGAAGCTTCTCCATTGCTCTCTATTTGCTACAGATCTGGTTGAAGCCTGCTACAGTGCACCTGAGCTTTGTTAGGGCCCATCTATATGCACCCGAGTTCTGACTGAGCGTTATAAAGTCCACGGATGACCTGCTAAGGTCATCCTCGATGCATCTGAGCCCTGCTAGGGCTATTCTCCATACACCCGAGCTCAGCCAGGGCATACACAGGTACACAACAGCTCAATCTTGGGTTTTGTATAGGTCACAACAGCCCAGCTAGGGCTTCAACAGGTCGCGACAGCCTTCATTGGAATCTATACCAACATCCAAGCACACAGACAGTCTGAGATTGGTATAAGGCTGCTCCAGGCATCCAATAGTAGTACATTTGGTGATCAAATAGTTTAGTGGCAGCAGACTTGTACAGTCTTTACCAAAGTTCTTTTTAGTCTGTATGACAAATCCAAACTTGTTGTAAAGGATTACATTCTATATGCTCATGTACAAACTTAGTCATCTCATTTCAAGGATGAATTATTAATTGATTTGGGGTTTTCGTCCTTATGTAATATCCCAAACTGATATAATAGGAAAGCAAACCCCGAACTTTGCATGCATGCAGTTGCATGCAAATATGTGCCCTAGAAAAATACAGAGATGCTATAAAATAGGAGAAATCAATGCATGTACATACTCGTATATAGCTCAAATAAATAAGCTGCTGCTAGGAGTCCGGATGATGTGCTTGCTTTGTCTCTGATCACGGTGATACGATGTGACGGTGAAACCCTCTGGCTGGATGAATAATCAACCTTCTGAAATAACTGCTGAATGTAACTTGATGATGAACTAGTGCTGAACCTGTATGATCCAACCTGATGATGAACTAGGGCAGATAGTTTTCA
The DNA here is from genome assembly GCA_001517045.1 of Pseudotsuga menziesii. NCBI lineage: Eukaryota > Viridiplantae > Streptophyta > Pinopsida > Pinales > Pinaceae > Pseudotsuga > Pseudotsuga menziesii. The sequence goes on from LPNX010636249.1 coordinate 220,317, forward strand.
TTGCTGAAATACACCAGTTAGCTGAGCATGCGCTCAACCCCAACTTAGCTCTCCAATTCGACTCCACAAATCAATTATCACATAAGTATGTTCTCCATTCACTTTATCTTTCTTTTATAACTTTCAACTGCGAAAACCTTGACCTTTGACCTAATTAGGTCAGTTTAACTTCTAATTTGCAGTTGACTTGAATGCATGCGCATGGAGACTTAATCGGGTGCATGCATCATTAAATAATGCTCAAATGTCATGCATGCAAGTGGCCTTTGGCTCTGGTGGCCCTCTTCGACCCAATGGTGATGTAATATTGATGCCCTAGATATTTTATAGATGGCATCAGTCTTCAGCTGATTCCCTAACTGTCAGTACCCGCTCGAACCCACAGGAATCACATAGGTTAGTGGGTTGGTCCTCAATGCCTAGGAAAAACAGGACATTACAGTCCTCCCCGCTCGAATTTGCTTGTCCTCAAGCAACTGTAAAGCTAGGTGTTGTAATACCTGTTCTGTCTCCCAAGTGGCCTCCTCTATAGGTAGATCTTTCCATTGAACCAAGTAGTCTCTGATGATTTTGTTCCTTAGTTTCCGCTCTCGCACCTCTAGGATGTGCTCCGGAATCAGAATCAATTGCCCCTCATCATCAAGGGGGGGCAGCTCTCAAATCCCCTATCTGGAGGTCGACCTGCTGGACGGTCTCCGAATACTGCTGGATGTTGTGTGGCCTTATTTGGTGGTTTCCTGAAGGAAACAAAACTCTCTGTTGCACCCTCAATATCTCCCTGTCGGAGTACTGCCTCCATGCTCTGTGATGTCACTGGCGTGGGAGGGTAGGTATTCATCCCTCTCAATACTACCTTTTGTCCCTCTACTCCTATGAACTCCACCTCCATGGTCTGGTAGTTTGTGGAATACTTCCCGAGGGAATACATCCACTGAACTCCTAATACCACCTTCATGTCAGGTACATCCACCACATAGAATGTCTCCATCACTCTATAATTCCCAAGTGTTACTGTTAATTGAGGAATCCTCTGACTACACTCCATGGTGTGACTTGTTGTAGCCACTGAAAACCCATCAAAACTCTCAATCTGAATGTCTCTCCTTTTAACCCTTGCAGCATCAATAAAGTTGTGGGAGGCCCCACCATCTATCAGCACTCCCACTCTGTGGCACTGTACGGTACCTCTGATTCGGAGAGTGTGGAATCTAGGAACCCCTGTCATGGTAGCAATGGTACCTCCTGAGGGCGGCAACTCCCTAACTGTCTCTGGTGTCTCTCTCTGCTCCTGATCTGGATAATCATCATCCTCCCCATTGTCAAAATAGGCCTCTATGTAGTAAGCCTTTCCCTTCCCTGAACATCTGTGACCTGGTACCCATGGTTCCTGGCAAGTGAAACATAACTTTTTTCTTCAAAGGTCCTGTCGGGTATTATTGTCCATCCATTCTTTCTTGGGCCATTCTTTTTGGACGGGTTTCCTCTCTTCATCTTCAATAGGGGAATTGTTTTGGGAGGAATCCTAACCTTGGGTACTGTATCCTGTAAATCTCTAGTCTGTCTGATGGCATCTGCTAAGGTGGTGGGCCTATAAGACTTGACCCATCCCCGTAAGGGTTCAGTGAGAGCCTCAGTGAACAACATAATCAACCTGCTCTCTTATATATCTGTCACCATGACTACTATCCTCTAAAACTCTGAAATAAATGCATCTACACTACCTGTCTGCTTGAGCTGTGCCAGGTCTCTAAAGTGTACCTCAGGATCCTTTCGATCAAACCGCTCAATGAGCCTCTGTGTAAAATATGGGTACGATGTGATGGTGTTGTGACCTAGTGTCACTAACCCATGATACCACCACTCATGTGCTTCTCCGTCCAAATACAAAGTAGCCAATTTAATGGCATTTGTCTCAATCATGGGGTTGAGCTGGAAGTATGTATCCAACTTCTGTACCTAATTCTTGGCTGGGCTACCCCGAGTGCCCTCAAAGGTAGGGATAGTCAATTTCCCTACGGTGCGTTGTAACTCATAGTTCTGGGTAAATGGCCTATTATAAGCTTTGTGTTTGTTCTTACTTTTAAAGTGGCAGAAGTCAGTGAAGGTCATGGCTGAATGGAAGTCCTCTCCTAAAGCTCTATATTCTCTCAGATAGGCACTCATGGGTTCTTTTGGTTCTGCTTGTGCTAGAGGCACTACAGCTGGACTATCTAAGAATTGAGGCATGGTAGGTCAAAAGGGCTTGTGTATATGGGGATGGCTCTGCATGTTGGTATATAAGTACTCCCTACTACTGCTGGTGGATACCCTATCGTTGTTGGGAAATAAGGCACTGTGTGGGGTGGGCCCATTCTTCTCAGTCATTTGCTTGAAGGTGCTCATCATTTATTTTTTCCCATTAGTGAGTTCTTTTATGGCTGATATGAGACTATCGAAAGTTGTTTTATCATCATCGGCCATTGTTTCTTTTCCTTTTCCAAACTGATACTCTCTGTTCCCCAAATCTATGTCCTCTAACTCCTCTTCTCTGTCTCTATACCTCTGTCTCCTGTGAGTAATGTTGTATGGGTCTCCAGGATTCATTTATAATTTTTGCATGCCCACAGCTGGCAAGAAGCTCTAATACCGCAATCACGAGCCTCTTCCATACACAGCATATATACTGCACTCTACAGAGGAGAGAGAGACCCCAACTCTGCTGGGAAAAGGAAGGTTCTATCTACGTAGAAATACAATGAACTGGAGGTTGAGCCTCAACTCACAGCTCCAAACATCCACTCTTCAACACAGAAGTCTTCTCAGCGCATGCAGTCCTTAATGGTCTCATATCCCAAAATGGAACTTCAAGATTTTGAGTGGATATAAGCAGCTTCAGTTTGCAGCAGTTCAAGAAACAGAGACTCTTCGCGCAATAGTTCCAAGCATATACTATTCAAGTTCACAACTCCAATACACTCGTTTAGATGTGCAAAGATTGGACATTACAATGTGGTTGTTCTTGAATTGCATCACACGAATAACAAGAAATTCTCATAAGCTTAGTCAATCCGGAAATCAGATAAATCGCGATAAGAGTATTGGTTCAAATCTGTACCAAAGACTATGCGATGCTTCTGTAAATGACAATTTCTGGTCAGTTAGGATTGAAGAAGGATCATAACCTCCTTTCGTTGGCCTACAGAAACTTGATCCGTGAAAGGAGTTTGTGGAAGAAGCAACTCGTAGTGTTAAACGTGAAGAACCCACAGCCGCATGTTTTAATCAATGGGAATTCCAGAACCCTAGAGTTATTCCTGCACAAGTACAAATCCTTAGTTGGAAACGTAGATATAATTTAGGCACTCCGTATCCGCAATCCTTCTCCAGAAATTTATCATTATGTAGTCAAATCCGTGGAGGTGGTAGGATACAATTCCCTGTTACAGTCCCTATACATTGTTGAGGAGAGAGTGTTCCATATGTTGAATCTGCTTTCTATATTTCAGAATCCCTCGCTTGTCTTACAAATTCATTCGATTCTGGAAACAAAGGTCTCACGGGTCTTTCAACGTCATTCGTTTCAGTTCTTATGGAGACATCAAAGGGCAGTCCTAAATCTAAAGCAGAATATTTCATCAATCTATTGATTGTAGGCATGAGAAATCTCTAGGCCTTCTCAGGCAAAAGTTTGCGCAACTCTTTCTTGTGACTCAGGCTCAAGTAATATTACTGGAAGACGCCGCCAGGCCGTATATAGCTCAAGTCGTTTAAATCTGGAAAGACGCTGAGATGATTAGTAAATTCCTCTGGACTACCAACTTTGAACTCTGTAGATAAAGCTTGGCGGACCGAACGAAAGAATCTATGGACAGGGCAGAGTCCGAATCTGAAGAATCTATTGGCGGGCAGAATCAAAATCTGAAGCATTTGACTTTCAACCCCTACCCTTTCAAAGAAATGAATCTCTTTCGACTATTAATGACGTTATGATGAGTTCCGACGTCTCAATTCCAAGAAGCATAATTAAAAATGTTGAAGTCGCAAATCTGGCTCAATTTCAATGATAAGTCAAATTTCAAGCATTCATGGGGAATCTGCTTATGAAAGTGAAAATGGAACGTAGTCCATGTCGAGATCAGAAGGCTATAGTGAGTACTCCAGTTCATTGAGCATAGAGGAAAGAGAATATTGCTGCTCACCCTCAATAGATTCCCATTCAGGCTGGCAGGAAAACCAGCTCCGGCACTGTAATATCCCAAATTAATATAATAGGAAAGCAAACCCCGAACTTTGCATGCATGCAGTTGCATGCAAATATGTGCCCTAGAAAAATACGAAGATGCTATAAAATAGGAGAAATCAATGCATGTACATACCCGTATATAGCTCAAATAAATAAGTTGCTGCTAGGAGTCCGGATGATGTGCTTGCTTTGTCTCTGATCACGGTAATACGGTGTGACGATGAAACCCTCTGGCCGGATGAATAATCAACCTCTCGGAATAACTGCTGAATGTAACCAGATGATGAACTAGTGTTGAACCTGTATGATCCAACCTGATGATGAACTAGGGCAGATAGTTTTCATTGTCGAAATACACCCGTTAGCTGAGCATGTGCTCAACCCCAACTTAACTCGCCGAGCTCTCCAATTTGACTCCACAAATCAATTATCACATAGGTATCTTCTCCATTCACTTTATCTTTCTTTTATAACTTTCAACTGCGAAAACCCTAACCTTTGACCTAATTAAGTCAGTTTAACTTCTAATTTGCAGTTGACTTGCATGCATGCGCATGGAGACTTAATCGGGTGCATGCATCATTAAATAATGCTCAAATGTCATGCATGTAGGTGGCCTTTGACTCTGGTCGCTCTCTTCGGCCCAATGGTGATATAATATTGATGCCCTAGATCTTCTATAGATGGCATCAGTCTTCAACTGATTCCCTAACTGTCAGTACCCGCTTGAACCCATAGGAATCACATAGGTTAGCAGGTTGGTCCTCAATGCCTAGGCAAAAGAGGACATTACACATTAAAAGGTTTCCCGGTTAAAAACTCTTGTGTTCAATTTTGTGAATGATTAATTTTTACTATTGTTTTACTGCTGCTATAAATCTCAGCGCTATCTATTTTACAGTCTGCAAATTCCACAAAGTCTGTTACTGCTATTAAATTTTACATACTTGTTAAAATTCAACAAAGGAACAGTGACCAAATCATCCAGAAGAAGCTACCTGGACATGGCTATTTTGAATATCAATGAAAAATGTTTTTTTCAATTCAAAAAATGTGTATATTTATTTTTTTGTATTTGCCAATTTTTTCCTCATACAATTCAAAATTTGGACTCTTTTGCCTCACTAATTTAATGCTGATTTTGAGTCTGGTGACTATCTGGACTGATTTTGAGATAAGAGATAGCGATGAGCTGCAAGTGTACAAAAGTGTCAAATTTGAGGTCATAATGTTATCAAAAATCTGTGCTTGGTTGTTGCTGGGGAGACTCAGAGAGGGCACTAAAGGAAAAAAACAGAATATGGAGACTTCAAGAGAAGAATGCTCTACTGCATGGAGCATATCATCCAGGTAGTCCTGCACCACCAATTTCTTGTTCTCATTGAAGAAGTAATCCTGCATTCTTCAGGATCAGAGTCTGCCCAGAAGCCCTAACCTCCATTTGAGCCCAACTCAATGGAGCAACCTGTTTAAGAGATCTGAAGCATCGTATTCAGTTTTGGATATTAGCTCTCGGCAATAGTAATGTTAGTAGCATGTTTTGGTTTGTTGAATATGATGATATATAGTATAGACACAGTAGGAGCATTTCCAATTGTGATCTGAACAGCCAAAGATGTATGTATGGTTTTAAATAGGGATTATAGTTACAGGTTCAAAATGCCGATACGGAATCTAAACAATGTATCTAAAATGTACTAGAGTGACTTTTATATAAATATAGATGCTGCTTTTCTGATCTAAAAAATGAATAAAGCTTATGTCAAACTAAATAAGAACATAAATTCAACCTAGATAAATTTACAAAATGAAGAAATTTCTTAAAAGGAACATAAGGCTCATTAAAAAAGGAGGTAGCTCATAAAGCCATTAGATGAAATGAACACAAAAATTGAAGACAGGGTTGTATAAAGCATGTCATGTAAATATCAAAGAATACAAGTATACTTTTAACAGTGGTCTCAGGAAATATTGCTTAAAATGAATTTTACATTGGCAAGGTATAAAATGCATGTCTCAAAGTCCCATTTTACTGAAAAATAATCAAAGCCACATTTTACTGAAAAATAAAAACAATGTTTTTGAAAAATCACCTTTGGCATTTTAAACTCGAGCAACTCAACTTCCCATTGAATGTTGGCACCTTCCGGAACATTCTCAGGTCTGTATTCATAGAGTTTTTTTTTAAACGTTATATCAAATTTGACCTCGCCTCATAGGGACTAGAATATAGAAGTAATGCATTATTAATAGTACGAAAACTTAAAAGACCTCACCGTTTAAATTTGTCATAGGCATAATCTGATGTGCTAGAAATAAGAGAAATCTCATTTGGAAGCATTAGTCGTATGCACATTTCCAGCCCCTCTGGAACCTGTAATCAAACAAGAAATTGTGTCAATCCTACCTACATTTCTTCCATTGCACTTCTTTACTTTACCTTTCACAAACAACTCAGTTTTATCAAATAATGACTGAAAAGAGGACACATTTCAACATGCTTTCTAGAGGAAGATATCTGGCATCTCATCATTAATTATTTGTCTATTTTTTAGGAAACTGGAGAATTCTTTCAGTTCAAAAAATATTAAAATAAGATGTTATGAAATCTTAATGCAATCTATGCCAAATGTACAAATAGTTAAATGCGAAGTTTATATGAGAGATGCTGTCAAAATTGGAAAATATCTACTAAAGAATGTCTTAATGTTCTTACCATAACTTAAGCTATCACAAAAGCAATAATAACTGGCTAAGTAAACCTTTTACCTGTTCTAAGTAGTTTCATACAGGCACTATAATCATATTACCTATAACCATCAAGATGTAATACCCCTTTGGAGTTAAAATTTATTAATCTAGATGGTATTTCTAATTACAAGATCACTAATAACAATTCACATACAGTTGTCCCTGGCTCCATAAGATCGTGTCACATGTTTATATAAATCACACAATTACCCCATGCATAAAGTTACTAGCAATTCTAGTACTTGGAAGAAGAAGTTGAAAAATTTCATTGGGTGCACACTCTTTGTATTACTTTGGGCTGATTCAGGGTAAGGCTCTCATAGACTTAGGGTGGAGACAGATCACCAGATTGATTGATCTTACAGAATCTGCCAAGTCTGACATCTTCAGAAGCTTGAGACTGAGAAGTAGTTCATTTTCCGTTGCCCTATTTACTACAAGATCTGAGGAAAGTTCCACTGTCTTCTCAAGGAGGTTCCTGTCAGAGAGCTTCAGACTCTAGCCAATTTCTTCAGGTATCCTGACTAAATGTCTACCCTTACACATGCAAAAGGTCCTACAGCTCCACTCCCTCATCCTCGAGCCATATCCACATCGTGGACCAACTTCCACTAAGTGGATCACTTCCATTTTGTCTATGCGCCCATCAAGCCATGGCATCAACCTGCTTGGTCCCGGACCAAGAACCCAAGAGACTATTGGGGGCCCTAGGTTACCTTCTAGGATCTTACTCTTCCCTAGTTAACTGACTAGGGTACCATCCTCTCTAAGAATGGGTCTCGCAGTTGCACTAACTTTAACACAGGCAACATTCTACAAGCATTCTCCCAGAGAGGTCATGAGAATTGACCAATGGCTAGTGGAGGATGGCCCCAATGTAGCCTTGATTAGTCATGAGAAGTGACTAAGAGTAAATAAGGCTCTAGGTGCTTAGCCTTAATTAGTCATGAGAAGTGGCTAAGAGTGAATAAGGCTAGAGGCCATATTGCATACTCTAAGAAGGAGTGCTCCTAGAAGGAATGATCTATTTCTATATTAGTGTGAGCTTACTTGTTTATTTGTTAAGGGATTTCGTCCCCTTGTGAAATATACAAAGTCTAATCTAATGTTGAATTTGACATAGGCTCCATGACTTCTTAGGGTGGGGTCAAATCAATATTAGAGCTCTATTAGTGAATAGGCGTGCATGTGAGGAGATGAACATCAACCAAGACAATTTTCTATGATAAAGAAATAACCAAGAAGTTCAAAGAAGATTGAAAACAAAAAGACAAGTCGGCCTAGAAGAAAGAACAAAATCTACCCCAGCAAGAAGACAAGTTGGCCCCAGTGAAAGTACAAGTCGACCCCACTAGTGAAAATCAAGTGAACTAAGGAATATAAACAAAGTGCTCACACTTTGCATTTTCACTATCACATCACAACATCATCTCTGCTACACAAGAGCGCACTTTTCAAGGAAGGCTACTAAAGATCACAAGGAGCAATTTTTGGGGTTCTTATCTCTTCTTAGAGGTTCACTATATCTCCATAGAGATTCACTAGGGTTTCTTTGGAAGAAGGGAACACTCTTATGTGTTAGGGTTTCTCTTCATTAATGGTATTGTACCTCAATTTGATTAATTTCTTCTCAAAAAAGTTGACTAGGTTTTCTCCCTATTAGGTTTCCCAGGGTAAAATCTGTCTCTTGTGTATGGAAATCTTTCTATAATCCTTTGTTTCTGCTGCAATTTAAGTTGAAATTTTCAATGTGCAATTATTCAATCAAAATTGTGGGATGAAATGAATGCTTGAAAATCATTGTGAAATATTTTTCAAGATTTGAAAATAGATTAAAACTTCAACTCTCTAGCAAACTATAATATCATCATCCAAATAAGAAGCTACTTAACCAGATCTTATCCTACTGGGTAGTAATATCCTTTCAAAGGCCTATGAAAGAAGACAAATTTTCCAAGCTATTTAAAATAATATAGGTAACTTCATGTAATTAGAACAAGACAATAGCACCCACACATTAGCATGCAACTCTTCCTTTTACCTCCAAGTCTTCACTTTATTCAATTCCAATCTTAATAGAGTACAATAGACTTGAGCATAAGCTTCAACTAACAACCAACAAAGAAAAGAGAGGGGAGAGTTTGCTTGAACAAGAAGAGCGGGGCGAAATTAGACACCTCATGTAGTTAACTAGAGCTTAAGGGCTCCGCCTGAACCACCTAGGATACAAAGAAGGGACAAATAGGGATTGATTGAGATCAAATCCAATCAAAAATGGCACCTCACTCAAGAAGGGGTCGCCCCCTTCCTCATGGGTTGGTTACCTATTATGGGCACATTGCTCTTGAGGTTGATGGTTTATTTGTTGATCGATGGTCTCGTTCTTTCATGGATGTATCTTCCATGTGTGGATTAATGAGATGGATTGGAGGTTGAGTTGGTTAATATGTGGGCATCATTGCACATATGTTGACTTTTAAGTTTTGACCCTTGGATATTGAGCCATTTGGAGGTGGTGTCCTATCTTGAAGGGCTATTATTGGCATGGGAACTACATTTTGATCCTTTTGGAGGGGTGTTCTAGCTTTGAAAGCAGTTATCTTTTGACGAAGTCCTCAAACTAGTGCTTTTTCATCACCATTAGATGAAGAGTGGCCATGGGATTTCCAAAAAGTGGTTATAATAAGAAATCTTATAAATGTTAAAGAAGTTAGCAATTTCATAATTGTCGTTTAAAGGTTTACAACATATTTTTTCCATGCACTCCTTTTAATACCTTTTCATGGAGAGCGTTCACCTTATTTGAGGAAGCACTCCACCTTTTAAAGCCTTTTTCTTGGAGCACTACCTTTGGAGGCTAGATTTGACTTAATTTTATCATCAATCACCCTCATTTGATGGATGCATCCCCTTCTTGAGCCTTTCTTCTCTTGGATATTTTACTTGTGGCTTTGACCACCATATTTCATGGATGGTGTTAAAGTTTGTTAGGTTTGTTGGAGTATTTTGATTTGTTTACTTCATCCTAAGCTAGATCTAGGGTTTCCTGATCATTTTATTCTAATAGCAAGAGGAGCTTAAAGCTAAATAAGGATTTGCTCTCTTCTTCATGTCTCATGGTTGGATTTAGGGAGTTCTCTCCCTTTTGGAGCTTGATGGACATATCTTTCATGGTGCAACTTGAAGTGTAAGTGTTTCTTCTCCAGTATGGGGAAGATGTTGTAATGTAACGTAATGTTACCAAAAACCCTGGATCTAGCTTAGATCCATCTTAAACTCGAGTCTATCAAGAACCGAGAGGGATCCAAATTTTTGAGGTGTAATTTTTTTAAATCCTGGATTTTTTTACACATCCACAAAAAATAGATTAGGGTTCAAAAAGGATTTATGTTGGCTTTTATTTTTTCATTTTATGAGTCAACATGGATTTTTTTAGTAACTTTTTATTTGGTTTTAAATTTTTATTTTATGAGCCGACATGGTTTTTTTAATTACTTTTAATTTAGTTTTAATTTTTTAATTTTATGGGCCGACGTGAAACTTTTAAATTACTTTTATTTTTGGTAACATTACGTTACGTTAGAACATCTCCCCCATACTGGGTTGTAGAGCACCTCACTACTCTTAGTGCAATTAGAATTTGTTAATTAGGGCCAATTACAAGGATAATCTACCTCATTCGAAGCGTTGTGAGAGAAATGAGTCAAGATCCTTTGATGTATTATACATGATTGTCTAAGTCCCCTGACACGAGGACACGGGACACGAAGGACACGAAAATACGTGTCCAATACGGACACGGTGACCCCCGCAATCAGGACACGCAGGACACGTTATATATATATATATAGATAGATATATAGATAGATTAAAAATATAGACATATAGGTCCAAATTATTTTACAAACTAGAACATTTACAAATATTCAATAGAAATTGTAAAATTACTAATAGGAATCAATACACAATACACATTTTGTCATTCACAAATCACAATGAGACACAAATATGATAGGATATTCTGATTCATATAGCTCAAGATCTCGAAACCATATTTCTCATTTAGTCATCAAAATCAAAATGTATTACATAGATGTTGGAATGCCAATGGCAACTAGTAGTAAATAGTAAATACAAAAAGGGGTAGATCATAGATGAGATCAAGAGGGAAGAATCTCCTCTGTTAATAGTCCTCCTCCATGCTTGAATCAACAAACTCATCAGATTCACTGCCTCCTCCTCCTCTCTAGCCATCTAACGATCTGCATCTGTTGGTGTGGAGGGGTCATCCATAGGATCACCATCATCAAAAGTGACCGACTCTAGCACTGGATCATTAAGATCCATGTTGGCTAATGCCAACTTTGTAGTGTTATCCAAACCCATATCATCAGGAAAGACATTGCACGTCTTTGTCTTTCCCTTCACCCACTCCTCCCTCTTCCTGTAAATAAGACGAAGGTTGGAGTGCACATACACCATCAACTCTGCCCTGGACTGCTCAAGCCTTCTCTTATTCAAATTGTACAAGTTCACATATGTGCTCCAATTCCTCTCACAACAAGAGGATGAAGTAACTTGAGAGATGACCCTCAAGGCTATCTTCTGTAGAAGAGGGCATGCTCCCCCATGAGTTTCCCACCAAACATAGGGTTTCTTAATTCCCCTGTCTCTAAGCACCTCATAGCCTCCAAATCTCCCAATGCAAGTGGAAAACTCTGCAAAGCCCTCCTACACCTCCTCAAGCATGTCTCTATCCTAAAGTAGTCGTCTAAATGTTGTCTTTCTAACCTCTGAAATCTCTTCATCCATGTGAGGAGGGACTCTGCATGAGAGCCCTGACCCACCATTGAGCCAGTCATGACACTAGTACTTTGGGTTCAATGAGTGGGCCAAGCAATGCAAAGGTGTGCAATTCTTATCCCACCTGGAGATAAGAATATCTTGTATGATGGACCATAAGTTCTTTGTCGATGTCTCATACTCGGCACACTCATTCTCCATAATGATGGTCCTCACGGACTCAATCATGGAATCCCACCCCTCATAAACATCTGCTAGGATGGGTTGGACTGTGTCTACAAACCGCAACAAAGAAATGATCGGGTCCATGATCTTAATGGTAAGATCCACCCTCTCCCACCAACCATCATCTAGCATTGTGTCCAACACGGCCCCATGGGACACGCGGCCCAAGAAGGATGTGTTCGGTTACTTAGATGACTATATTACATTACTGTGATCATCTTCCTAGAGTAGTTGCGTATAATAATTTATTGTATGAGACAGCCTACTTAACATTGCTTTGATCTGGCACAAGTCCTAGGTGCTCATAATGAATTTCTACATTCATTTTTCCAGCATGTTAGGAATTATTTGTGGTGTGCATGCAGCATTGATTTCACTAACCCTTCATAAACTTGCCCCTTTCTTGGACTAGCCTCCTTTGACTCCTTTTTCTCTAGGGATTAGCACTAGTCTTCATCGTCCTCCCATCACCCTTTTTATTTCCTATACTATAACAACAAAACTGTTTTGTTAAGTTATTTCTTCAAATCACCTTGATCCTTCATCTCCATAGCCTAGCGATCCTATACTAGGAAAGCCCCCTTTGACTTGGAGAAGAGCCAACCTAAATTGTAGAGAGGTGGTTATTGAGGTAACAGTGGGTAACACCTCTAAGTTGTGGTTGGTCTACCATTTTTCTTTTGGGCTAGTTTGAGTTGTAACAGTACAATATGAAAAAAAATTATTTGGGAAAATTTCAATACAACTAGGTTAAAATGTAGCCTTCTTCTCTGTTGTTGTAAATGTAACTTCGGAAGATATTCTTCATTTGTTGTATTATTATTTTATTATTATCTTAGCATTGTTGTACCTCTTTCGGAGATGTTTTTCCTCTGTTCAGAGATGTTACTACTATACTTGGCCATGTAAGAATATTGAGGTAAAACCTTCGTTGTAAGTGGGGGCAATAGTCCCCAAAAGAATAAGTGTAAAATGTAATTTTCAGTCTCCCTAAGAGAAGTCGGCCCTATTGGAGTTTTAGGTCACCCACATAAAGAATATAAATAGGTAGGCACTCTCCCTCATTTGGACACACAGCAAACACAAGCAAGTTCGCTCCAAGAGAGAGAAAGACAAGTTTGATGGGGTGGAAGAAGAAGAAGTTGCAGAAGTTATCTTATCTTTGGGTTTTCTATCTTTGTCTGACATTGTACAAAGTGACAAATCTATACAGAAGAAGTTGTTGGGTTTTCTCCCTTGTGGTTTCTCAGGTTAAAATCTGTGCATCTTTCTTTTATGACGTGCTTGTCTATTTTTCAGTGATCCTATTCCATTAGATTAGAGATCTAACATATTTGAATTAAAGTGCAAACTCTAACACGGTATTAGAGCCACCCTAAAAGAAGACACTATGCAGCTGTGGAAACTAGGGATTCCAAGTTCTAGCACTTTTCTCCACAAAATTTCGAGAAAAGAAGGCCAAGCCAACTCGCCTCAAGGAGGCGCATCTTTTGGTGGAGAAAATTCCAGTTTGAAGAAATTTCAATTTTTTACTATGGGCCACTACGATAAGGATCTAGGGCATCAAGATTTTGGAGCTTCCCTCCTAAGAATTTGAAAAAGGACACCACTAGACAACTCGTGTTAGGATATTTCGACACTTAGGAGTTAGTTAAGATCAACTTGTGTAATATATCTATTAGGTAAAGTGTGTTTCTCTAGTATACATTAGTATGCATTTGTAAATATTCTAATCCGACGGTCACGATATGTTCTAGACATAAAGTGATCCAACGGTTCAACTTCTCTTAGATCATACCTACCATTGATCCGTGGCTTAACACCCAGTTGGTCCATGATCTCTATTTAAAGAGCATGGAGGGTCCTTGGCTAGTTGATCGATTATGAGAAGCTCATGTAACTTTCTTTCTTTTGTATAATAAATTGCTCCAAGTAGCTATTTGGCTGGGGCCGTGGACTATTTCCCTCTCGAGGGTTTTAACCACGTGACAAACATCGATGTGTTGATCTGTGATCTATTTGTGTGAAGTGGTTGCTCAAGGAGTTCGGTCTTTTGGGAGTACCCTGTGTACCCAAACAACTCGCCTTCAAGAGGAATATCTTTCTATCCAGGCAGAAGATCGATATTCCAAGTTTGAAGAATTAGGGTTTATCTGTCAAACCTTAGGTCATCCAAGTCGAGGAACAGTTTGGGCATCTCAAATTGGTAAGATCTATTTCTTTGTTATTTCCATTTGAGGTTCTCATATCAAGACAATGAATCATACCAAGCTTGAAGACAAGCTTGAAGGAGCTGACAACTTCCAAGCATGGAAGTAAAAAAATTATCTTATCCTAGAAGAGAATGACTTGGACATGTATGTCACTACGGAGGTTCCAGAACTAGAAGGAGAAGAGGCCAAGGCTAATCACAAAAAGAACATAATTAGATCCAAGAGGATTATTGTGGACTCCAATAAAGATCATCTCATCCCTCATGTCTCATCATTAAAGACTCCCAAGCTAATGTTCGATGCTTTGAGCAAGCTATATGAAAGGAAGAACATCAACCAGAAGATGACTTTGAGTAATCAACTAAAGAATGTGAAGATCCAACACTCAAAAACCATCAATTAAAGACTCCCAAGCTAATGTTCGATGCTTTGAGCAAGCTATATGAAAGGAAGAACATCAACCGGAAGATGACTTTGAGGAATCAACTAAAGAATGTGAAGATCCAACACTCAAAAACCATCCAGTTTAATTTCACAAGGGTCTCACAAATCAAGAAGCAACTTGAGGCCATTGAAGAAAATGTTGAAGGAGGAATCGTGATGACTACCTTGAATGGTCTCGCAAGATCATGGGACTCATTCATCCAAGGGATATGCACCAGGAAGAAGCTAATCAAGTTCAACAGATTGTGGGAGGAATGCACTTAAGAAGAAGCTCGATTAGTGTCAAGAGAAGAGAAGATGGGAGTTGATGATGATCAAACTCTAACAGTTCATGCAAAGAAGGATAGAAGCAAGAGGGAGGATCACCTTCACAAAAGGCCCAAAAGATTCCGAAAGAATCATAAATATCAAATGGATTATTCCAATTTTAGATGCTTCAAATGTGACGAAAAGGTCACTTTGCAAGAGACTTCCCAAGAAACAAAGGATCCACCAAGGTAAACAAGAAGAAAAGACATCATGCACATACTAATGAAGATGATGAAACCGCAAACAAAAGAACGAGAGAAAATTCTTCAAGTGATGAAGGATATGTTTTGATCTCAGTTCTTACAGGTACTGTTACCCATGGAAGCAATGATTGGCTTATAGATAGTTGAGTTTCCAAGCACATGACAGGGTAGAAGAATATTTTATCAACTTGTCAAAACAGGGGTCACCTCAAAAGGTGAAACTTGGAGATGACTCTACCAATATCCGATAAAAGGGAGTGGAGAAGCTTATTACAAGTTAGATTTAGGCAAATCAATGAAGATGAAGGATGTTATCTACATACCAAGTTTGAAGAAAAATCTCGTCTCCATCTCAGCTCTTGATGCTAAAGGATTTCATGTTACATTTGTTGATGGCCAAGCACTCGTGTGGCCAAGAGCCAAGACAATAGATGATGCAACAATAATTGGGGAGCAAGAGAGAGGCATGTACAAGTTGAAGGGACAACCAAAACAAACATTGGTTCATGACTCTATGGAACCATGCGAACTATGGCACCGAAGGCTTGCACATGTACACTATAGAGCACTACCAATTGCAAGCAAGGCAATATTAGGTCTACCCGAGATTCAAGCAAAACATTAAGGCATTTGCAAAGGATGTGTGCAAGGGAAGAATGTAAAGAAACCATTTCCAAGTAGTAAAAGCAAGGCAAAAGAGGTTTTGGAGATAATCCACTTAGATGTATGCGGCCCCATGTCATCCAACTCCTTAAGCAGGTATGCATACTATGTTTCTTTCATAGATGATTATTCTCGTAAAACATGGATTTATTTCTTGAAAAGCAAAGATGAAGTTTTCAGTAAGTTCAAGGAATTTTAAGCCTTAGTAGAGAATCACACTGAAAGTAAGATCAAGACTTTACGATTAGACAATGGTGGTGATTTCACTTCAGAAGAGTTCAAAGACCTATGTAGAGAATCTGGGATTAAGAGGGAGATGAGCACTCCCTACAATCCTCAAAATGGCATTGCGGAAAGGAAGAACAAAACGATAATGGAAGCAGCAAAGGTGATGCTTCATGACCAAGACCTTCCAATGCACTTATGGGCAGAAGTTGCAAGAACAATCATGTATGTACAAAACAGAACACCTCATCGAGTCTTGGATAACAAGACTCAAGAAGAAGCTTTCTCAGGAGAGAAACCAGAACTCAAGAAGACAACCTACAAGAAATCAAGACAATTCCACACCGAAGAAACTGAAGAACCTGAAGTTCCCAGAACCAGAGATACAATTATGAAAGAAGTGATACAAGAAGACCATGAAGACCATGACTTGACAGAACCACAGAGATCTATAGATCCACCTCATGAGAAGAACTCCTACAAAAGAAGGCCAGCATGGGCACAGGAAGCAATCCAAGATGCAGAGAGATACGGTGCTCCAAATGGGACTTCCAATGAGAGTAAGAGACCAAGACCATACTCTATCTATGTGGCGCTACTTTGTGACATCATTAATGAAGAACCTTGCAACTATGAGGAAGCAATAGAAAAGAAGGAATGGAAGGATACCATGATCGAAGAATATCAGTCGATCATGAAGAATGATATTTGGGAGGTGGTCTCGAGACCAGAAGGGAAGTCCGTGGTGTCTTCCAAATGGATCTACAAGATCAAGCATGCAGCAGACGAAAGCATCGAAAAATACAAAGAAAAATTTGTAGCACGTGGCTTCTCCCAAAAAGAAGGCATAGATTATGAGGAGACATTTGCACCGGTTGCAAGATACACTTCTATCAGATCTGTACTAGTCTTACCTACAGTAATGAAATGGAAGCTACAACGAATGGACGTCAAGACAACTTTCTTGAATGGTGTAGTTGAAGAGGAAGTGTACATTAAAGAAGGCATTCTACGCTTTGAAGCAGGCACCTAGGACGTGGTATGGCAAGATGGATAGTTTTATGATGAGCTTAGGCTTTACTAAGAGCAAAGCAGATTCCAGCTGTTATCCACTAATGTTGCACTAAAGTGGATTTTCGATGAGTAGCCAAAGTCATGAACAAGTTCCTTGTTTGTTATCAGTGCTTAGAAGTTCCATGGTTCATCTGGGCCATTTTTTTGGGCCCCTTCTTTAAAATAATTACATGTCCATACACTGCAGGGATATTGTAATAAACGTACAAGTGTGGAAAACTTTTTGTAAAGGACTTAGACATCAATTTGATCATTCCAGGGTGTTTTTTCCCTTGTCAATTATGCAATGTTGAATAAGCGATGTATAATTTTCGAGGGTTTTACCGCTCCTCCAAAGCTAGAATGGTTGTCTTGGTGGTTAAACCGTAGGAGGTTATTAAAGTTCATGTGTCAATGTATATAAGAATGCTAGACATTGTTTTGAGTCATTATAAACATGTACTAGGTCCCCCTAGGTTTTTTTTTTTAATTTCCGAAAAAAAATATTTTTTTTCGTAAACTTAGGCTATTTTTTAATAGTTTAATTGGGAAATTTCAAAATGTCATAAAAGTGTGGTTTAGAGGGGGAATTTTCCATGGGGGTGTCATTTTCAAACTCATAGCACCCTCTCTAACCCAATACCCACTTTTCTTAATTTTTAAGTGATTATTTAACACTTAGGCGAAAAAGTCTCCAAAAAAAGCAAAAAGTGAATAAAAATTTAGAAAAGGGGAAAATATGGAGAAAAAACACATCCCTCAATTAGTGGGAACTTGTCCCAGACGTGTTCCGGGTTAACTAAGGATGATGTTGGGGGTAATTGGAGACCAAAGCAAGTTCAAATAACCTTGATTTTAATCAAATACATGAGAGGCGAATTTATCCTTAGAGGGGCATATTTATCCATGAAAGAGCTCACTTCTTGTTGTATATGTGTCACAGAACGAGGGGGGCTGACCTACCTTGTGAAAGGTGGCGCCTACCACCTCTAGTTCACTTTAGTTCACCCCCAATCATCTCAAAAAGCTCCAACACTTGGGAAATTCGCTCTCCTTGGGGTTTGCTCTCATTTTTCCTATTTAAGCAAGGCTTTCTACCTCATTTGAGATGGAAGCAAGGAACCTTTGCTCAAATGTATTGTAATTTTTTATTGTTGTTATGAATAAAGTTGAGTCTTTGGTGGACAATCTGTTGGTGCAATACTTTATATGGTGAATGCTTGTTCTATAACCGAGGCGGTATCTGTTTAGCACTTTTTGTTGTTCATACAATTTCAAATATCTAGCTTAGAATTTTGTATTCCAATCCGTACAATAAGCATTTGAGTTCCAAGTTGCTTATTTATGTGTAATCATATAAGATTCAAGAGTTATATGTTGTAGTCGGTAATACTTATATGCTTTTGGTTTTATGTGGTTTCCCATACTAGATCTAATCTTTTGCATGAAGGTTTCTTGTGTAGCTTTACAATTCACTGAGAGTGGAGTAAGAGTGGAGCTCGGTTGCATCTTGTCTTCTTCACCACTTTCATTTTGGATCTAACGTGTTTTCTCTATAGGTACCCTCCTCAACTTTGTTCAAGTTTGAGCTTGAGCTCGTCTTCTTCCTTCTCAACAAAATACTCAACCTTAACCACTTTCTTTATATTTTTTGCAAGTTAAAATCTTGTCTTTAGAGTTCATCTTAATTTTTTACTTGCTTCAATTTAGATCAAAGAAAAAGCTGAAATTTCACATCGAAAAGCCTATAGATATAGATTGCATTGGCTTTAGCACTTCAAGTTTAAATTTTTCAATATTTTTCCAAGCGTAAAGATTGTAAA
This sequence comes from Pseudotsuga menziesii, assembly GCA_001517045.1. Lineage (NCBI taxonomy): Eukaryota > Viridiplantae > Streptophyta > Pinopsida > Pinales > Pinaceae > Pseudotsuga > Pseudotsuga menziesii. Next base: position 239,251 of record LPNX010636249.1, read on the forward strand.
TTTTTGTGCTTTAGCTAACATTTCTAATGATTTCATAACTTTATTGCTTGTTGGTTTTTGTCTTTTAGTGACAGGACAAGCGGAAGGGCTAGCGAAATTTGGATATTTTTTAGCCCCTTTCGAGAGCACCTCTTCAACCCCCTTCACTTTTTTCCCACTTCTTTCTCGATTTCTTCCAAAAACATTGTAATCCTTAAGGATTAAAGGCATCCCTCTTTTTCATTTAAAAAACATTGTAATAATCTCAATAAAAAGCAAGTGGGATTATGGCTCCCACACCCTTCTTCCCCCATTTGGGGGAAGCATGTATCTACCTCATTTGCTTTATTTGCTTTAGAATAGATTTTCTTTCTTGCAGAATAAAAATAGATCAATCAATGTCTTTGAATTAATTTCCTTTTCATTTTTGCAAAACTAAATGCTAACCCAACCTTGCTTTCTCGAGTATGGCCTTCAGGCCTGAAAGAGACTCTTGGTTGTAGTAATTAGAAAACATGTCTTTCTTCTTGTTTATTTTACTTTGGAAATTTACCCCTTACTCTCTCAAGTATGGCATTAAGGCCTGAAAGAGATTCTTGGGCTTAACAATTAAAACACTTGTTTAAAAATCTTTAAAAACTGGCCAAGGCTATGTTGTGTATGCTCTGCACCTCTGCAGTTCGACCAACCAGTTGGATGCATCAAAAGCAATAGGAGTGACTATTTTAATTAGGTGCACACCCCAATGAATATCCCAAGGCGAAATTCCAACGCCTCAATTCAATTTTTTGTGGGGAAATTTCACAGAGGAAGCAGGAACCTTGGGATACCGTTAGGCTGCACCCTCGATTGGTGTAGTGTTGGACAACTCCCAGAGACTCCGATGCAACCCACATTTCTTCGTGTGGAGCCACATTTGATAAAGTTTTTGGACATACTCCTCGTACCGTCAAGTATATATGGAGTGCCCTTCCTTTCTAATCCATCCATCTAAATCCACTTTTAACTTAAAGTCAACCAAGTACACTTGCACAACATTCCCTATTTCAGCAGTAGCTTTTACTTTTGACTCCATTTGGCACTGGTAATATTGTAATCATCACTTTTGCTTTCAATCAATCTATGTTGTAATTGTCATATCTATTTTCATGTCGTTGTTATATCTAATTAGTTTTTCAAGTTCTTGTTTTAATTATTTTTACAAAACTCCTAAAAAACATATTCTATCCTTAACCAATCAAAAACAACTACGAGCCTTAGTAACTCTTTTCAATAGGGACCACCCCCCTTGGCTTTGTTAGGAGTTTTCCTAAATGGAGGAGTCAGGATCAAGTGGCAACACCTTACTCGATACTTTTCCCCAAGGACACACTGAGCAGCTTGAAGATTTATGTTGTGCTTCCCCCAAGGTATGTGAAAGGCAACAACACCAACCTCTACTTCAAGGTTGAGGGTGGAAGACCAATGATACTTCTACTGTAGGTAGATGACTTGTTCCTAACATGTGAGGATGAGCTCATTACAGATACAAAGAGAATACTTGTCGCAGAGTTCGAGATGAAGGGCCTGAGGATGATGCACTACTTCCTAGGTCTGGAGGTGTGGCAGAGATCAAATTGGATATTCCTTAGTCAAGGAAAGTATACAATAGAGATTCTGAAGAAAATCAGAATGATGGACTACAAGGCCATTGCCACACCCATTACATCAAACTTGAAGCTACTGTCTGATGATTCTTCAGAGACAGTTGATGCCACGATGTATAGACAGATGATTTGTTCATTGATGTACTTGACAAACACAAGGCCTGACATATACTCTGTTGTGAACACACTGAGCCAGTTTTTGGCAGAGCTGAGACGAGTTCACCTGGTTGCCGCAAAGCGTGTATTGACGTACCTGAAGGGTACAATTGAGTTTGGGCTCAAGTATGCGACGGATCAGAAGATTAAGCTTCATTGTTATGTTGATTCAAATTGGGAAGACAATTACACGGATAGGAAAAGCACTTCAGGATGTTGCTTCAGTTTGGGACCCGGTATGATCTCGTGGTTTAGGAGGAAGCAGTTGAGTGTGGCACTGAGTACAGTTGAGACAGAGTACATTGAACTTGTTCAGCTAGTTGTGAGGCAGTATGGCTCAGAAATCTACTGTCATATTTGTTTGATCTCAAGTTAGAGGCAACTTGTATCTTTTGTGACAACAAGAGTTGTGTGAAGTTGTCCGAGAATCCAGTGTTCCATGACAAGTCAAAGCATATTGAGATCAAGTATCACTATATCTGGGATTTATGCAGAGAGGCACAGTCAAGCTCCAATATGTTGCGACGGACGAGCAGATAGCCAATGTCTTGACCAAGCCTCTGGCGAGACTGAAGTTGGAATACTTTAGGGACAAGCTTGTAGTTGTGTAGACTAGTGTCCATCACAAGAGGGAGTGATGATCAACATGAGTCAATCTGGGATTGAAGCTCAGCTTAGGGCTAAGAGCCATTCTTGGAGAATGGAGGCACTTGGTCAGTTACTAGGATGTTGACATTGGTCAACCTTCATCCTGGGGTTGAAGAACCTAGTATGGGATGAGGATGTTGAAGTCCTAGATTAGATCTAGGCCTACATCTAGTATGAAAAAAGACTGGCTCTGTAGATGGTGAAGTCCTAGATTGGATCTAGCTCTACATCCAATATGAAAAAGGACTGGCTCTGTAGATATTGAAGTCCTAAGTTGGATCTAGGCCTACGTCGTGTATGAAAAAGGACTAGCTCTGTAGAAGATGAAGTCCTAGATGGGATCTAGGCCTACATCCAGCATGAAAAAGAGTTGGCTTTGTAGAACTTCTCATGACTTATAGATTCGAGAGATGTCACTGCGCAATGGTCGACGAGATGCAACAGTGATGATGATGATCCAGTGATAACAATGATACAGTGATGTTGATGACCAACGATGATGATGATGTCCAGAGATTGTGTCCAGTTGTGATGATGACCAAATCAGAAGAATACCTTCCTTGTTAAGAGGGAGTGTTGTTGTAAATGTAACTCTAGAAGTTCTTCATTTTGTTGTATTATTATTTTATTATTATCTTAGTATTGTTGTACCTCCTTCAGAGGTGCTTTTCCTCCGTTCAGAGATGTTATTATTATACTTGGTCAGTAAGAATATCGAGGTAAAACCTCCGTTGTAAGTGGGGGCAATAGTCCCCAAAAGAATAAGTGTGAAATGTATTTTTCAGTCTCCGTCGGCCTTGTCAAGTTAGGAAGTCGGCCCTGTTGTGGTTTTAGGTCACCCACATGAAGAACATAAATAGGGAGGCGCCCTCCCTCATTTGGACACATAGCAAACATAAGCAAATTCACTCCAAGAGAGAGAAAGACAAGTTTGTTGGGGTAGAAGAAGAAGAAGTTGAAGAAGTTATCTTATCTTTGGGTTTTCTATCTTTGTCTAGCATTATACTAAGTGACGAATCTAAATAGATGAAGTTGCTTGGTTTTCTCCCTTGTGGTTTCCTAAGATAAAATATGTGTCTTTCTTTTATGTTGTGCTTGTCTATCTTTCAGTGATCCTATTGCATTAGATTAAAGATCTCAAAAATATTTGAATTAAAGTGCAAACTCTAACATTCTCTAACAATCATGTTATATTATATGTTATTTATAGTCTTGAATTATTTCTATACTGAATTTTTCCCATACAACTTTTTCCTTATTGTACCTAATAACCTATCCATATTCGTGTTCAAATTCGAACTTGCTAACTATGATTCAGATGCTGATTGGTCAAGTTGTGCAGATTAGAGAAAATCTACATAAAGATATCCCTTTGATATTAACTGACTTGCAATATCTTGGATGAGTTGAAACACAAACAATAACAAACACGATCATCAACTGAAGTAGAGTCCCATCATAGACCCATTCTAACCCGTATCTAATAATCACTGGGAATGATCAAAACAAACAGAGACATAATTCTATCAATGCTTAAAAGATCTGGGCTTCAGATGGATCTATGATTATTTATTTTATTATAGTTTTATACTTATTATGGTCCCCCCTTTTTTAGATTTTCCTATTATTATAGTCTTCATTTTTAAATTTCATTTTACGAACTTCAACTTTTTTCAATTTAGTTTATTAATTCTACAAACATGGCACATATACCTGGGTTGTAGATGCACATATCTATTCTTGGTGCAATAAAGAAGGTATTGGTACGGCTTGTAAAGAATTATGGATTACAAGGATCCTTGAAGACCTGCTTTTACAAAAAAAGCAAGAAATACCACAATCTTGTGATAATTGGAGTATGAAAAGGAGAAACTGCATTAAAGTTCATTGCAACTTCATGAAAAAACAGGTAGAGAAAGGAGTAACAGATACCTATTACAGCACAAATGCGAAGCTAGAAGACATCTTCTCCAAGGCGCTAGAAAAGGAAAAGTTCCAATTTAAAAAAAAAATGCATGGAATTAGAATCCAGAATATTGCTTTTCTACCACTTGTTTTGGGTGATGTCAACCAAACCCATCCAGATAAATATTAACCTTCAAATATACTTGTATAGTAACAAGATTCTGACAAATATTAATATAAGGATCCCTTGTACATATGTACAATTCAGTTTGGTCCATTTCCTCAATTATTGTTGATGCATCATGTTAATAATGTGGCAGTTAATATGAAGCCGTCTTATTTATGTGAAATTATTATTTATTGCATCCTAAGTTGCAGGAAACATGGCCTAAATCCATTCCACATACAAAAATAGCCTAAAACATACAAATGAGTGGTATGGCCTTCAAATGCATTGGTACAGCCAAAAACATGTTTCATGATTTCAAAACACATACAAAAACACCAACACACATTGGCGGGCCATACAATGATCCATACAACATGTATCCTCATCCAAATTGGGTAATTTTGACTCGGCTTGACCAAAAATGGTGGTGATTACTAGTAACTTTAAATTCTTAAAGTTAAAGTTGGCATTCTCCTTTATCTTACCTTAATTGTTCAAGGATGTTTGAGAGTGGTTCCAACCTCATCGGAATTTTAGATGGAGAAAGTAGAATTTCAAATCCCATTCAAATTCAGTAGACTTAAGCCCTAAACCGGGTCTGAGCATGTGTGACATTCTGACCCTCGATCAGTGGGCTATGTGATCTTCTCCAAGGCTTAGCTACCCTTGGTTAAGACACCTTAGTATCTGATCTTGGTGTCACTTGGAGTGTGAGATAAAAGCATTAGTAATTCTCTTTGTTTATGATGTACTTTGAGTGGAGATGAAGGACCACCTTGACCACTTGTTTTGACCACAAGGCACTTGAAGAAGGCTAAGGAAAAAGTCTAAAATACATAAGGACCCTTAGTACCACTAAGGTGTCAAAGTGAAAGTACAAAAAGACCTTTAGTACCACTAATGGTAAAAGTCAAAGTGATAAAAGAATAAAATAATAATATTTTGTTGTTTTGAGTTTTGGTCCACTTACAGGTGACTCAAAGGCTATAAAAGAAGATCAATCTATTTCATTATTACACACATTTTTACTCTCACACTTGCAGCTGCTCCAACAAAAGAAATCATCGGTTATTGAAGAGAAAGAAGCTTGGTGTTATGCCCTAGCATGGATGAGTCTAGCTAAGGCATTCACAGTTGTCTTTTGATCAAACCCTAAACAAGGGTTTCACCATTTTTGCACCATCTTCATGTCTTAGGGTTTTACCCTAACTCCACCACCAGCAACTATCTTCCACGGACAACTTCCATTCATCACCAGTCAGCTTCTACGGGCAGGGTGCCATTGTTCACGGGCAGCCTGTTTCTTCTACAGGCAGCTGTCCTCCTCCTCCGGCTGCCACCGGTCAGCTTCTATGGGCAGGTTGCCATTCTTCACGGGCAGCTGCCCTCCTCCTCCGGCTTCCTTCTCCTTCTCCTCGACAAGCCCTAGCAAGGCTAGGGTATCCCGCTGGTGCTGTCAGGCACACCCAGCAGGCCCTAGCAAACCTCAGGATGCTAGCAGGAAATCTCGTGAGGGATGTCGAGTCTACACCAGACCCTCGAGCAGCCTACAGACTAGCCCAGGAGGGTTTTGGGCATGCACCCTACCCTCGAGCAATCAACAGACAAGCCCCTGAGGGCTCGGGCAGACCAGCTCAGTCCAGGCATAACAAATCAGGGCCCGGGCAGGGTCAAACATGTCACGGGCAGACTTCGAGCAGGTTGCCATGGTTTGGGCAAGGAAGCAGGCAATCCGAGCAGGCTTCAGGCAGGTAGAAAAAAGGCACGGGTAGATCACAGGCAGGATGACAGGATATTCCAGGCAGCAGACAGAATTTCAGCAACTTGATCCGTACAGATCTGGGTAACACCAGTATTCCGGGCAACTGGAATAAATTAGGGCTTGAAGCCCAAATTTGGTTTTTCACTAAAAAATAAATTATTGTGAATTTTATCTGTGGTACAAACCCATTAGGGTTTGTGGAATTATTGAAGAACTCGGTCATCTCATTTTCAGAGATGAATTACTAATGATTTTGGGGTTTTTGTCCTTCAAAGGTTTCCCCAGTGAAAAAACTCTTGGGTTCAGTGTGTTGGTGTGACTATGTTCATGCTAATGCTAAAAATTCAACATAGACGAGGAGGTAGAGAGTAATACTGGTGATAAGAATCCCAACATAAGTGATGATAGAACAATGCTCGTCATTTATGTTTGAGATTAAAATGTTCTTGTCCATTTATTCATAATGCTTTCTTTCAAAGTTTCAATCTAATGTATCAATAAGAAAATAGCGCATTATATATATATATATATATATATATATATATATATATATNAAATTTTGGGGGTCATGTTTCCAGCACATACCCGATTCAAAAACTCATGTCCCATTTTCCTGTTTCGGGCTACTTAGATTGCATGAATATATTAACATCGTGAGCCATAGTTTTGCATTACCTAAGGATGATATTATTTAGTTCAATTGCATTATGATATGAACATGTACTCAATTATAATGCGATCTACGTTGGTTATATAGGTATCTATCTTGTATTTTGTTTTTGTTTTTTTAACACCAACGGGTATCTTTCTATTAGAAAAAAGTTGCATCCTAACTATTCAGCATTGTAATACAAATCCAAGAGGAGAGGGCCACCAACCCAGCACCCATTAACAAAATTTCATTGTCCTTGTTCCAAAATACCTTGCTACTACCTATCCAAATTATTAAATAATAAATGTAGCTGGTGTATTATTGGAAAAACTATCTTAGTGAGAATGCAACCCGACAAAACATTACAAAGTGTAAAGAAATTAAAATAATGGCCCATGAAGGGCATCTTCTATCATCTGGGTCTCCTTGTTCATATCCTCATGTCATGTGTCCTTTTCTGATTTGTCCACAAGGCAAAGTGTCTTCTCCCGCGGCCTCCAGTTCCAGCTTAATGTAATTAAATGTCAAGGTAGGGATCCCCCCCTTTTATTTTAATATATCCTTCACCCATACCGACACCAATTTTGGCCAGGCAACCTGCCTCAAAGTTGTTGATTCTGTAAACTTGATAGAATTTAATGGCATTAAAGTCTTTGGCCACTGCTAAGATTTGATGGACAACGTGATAGGCAGGGATTTTGGGGAGCTGTTTGGTGAAGGAGGGACTCGATTGTTATTGATAAATCACCAACTACTAGTGCATGTCTCACCCTTTTCTCCTTGAGCAGTTGCAATCCTTGATAGGTTGTCATTGCCTTGGCCACATTAGTAGCAGTGCCTAATCCCCACGATTATATAAGATCCCCAACCCATGCACGTACCACTCATGTATGCTTGTATTTATTACCATTGTGATTAGATAGGCATTAACCTGCACATTGTCGTATTTAAAGCTTGGATTTTTCACAAGAAAGATAATTACAAATTATGACCATGTTGATGGAAGAAGGCTTTTTCCTATAGTTTGGTGTATGAGCATATGGCACTAACCATTAGAAAAATGTCTTCACTGGGGGGTACAGGACCTTCCAATGCATGAATTAATACATTGCATAGCCTTCTTGACTAACTAACCGAAATTGGAATACAATTGATACAAACAATTATTCCTTTTATGCTTCTGTTTTCACCATAGCAAGAGCAGAGAGACAACAAAAAACTTGTGCATAACTGTAGTACAATGGAAATAATAATTACAAACAGGACCATCTGTAGCAATCTATATACAATAAAGATGCCAAGACAATAGCAAAGGATTTAGCTTTCAAGCCATATGTTTTGTGGATATAGAAGCTATCTTGCATTGGCCATTCCCTTTCTTAGTTGTTGGACAACTATAATCATGTAAATAGTATTACAGAGAAAAATACTTACCATGCCTTCACCTGATCTAAATTCCAATGGTTGACCATTCCCATCAACTCGTGTGTCATAAAATACCTTGCCACCTTCATCAGAAAGCATGCCCTTGTAATGTATGCATAGTAAACTGTCTTGAAGAGGACAATCCATTGGAAATTCACCTGCATCAATTCATAATAAACATGTTATATATCGATCATAAAAAAGTAATTTATGGAGAATTAGCTTAGGAAAGATTATTTTTGCAGGAATGAAATTTATAGCATTTAATGCATGCATGATTTATACAAGCCAAGAATTAATTACATCTAAGATAATATCAATTTTGTTATTTTGATGTCAAAGTTAGTATTTGCATCCCAGAATCATATGCAATATGATATTGGAATTAGGAGCAATGTTGGTCTCTGATAGATTAGAAATCTGATAACTCCACTTGTTGGGATGTTTCACCATAAGGAACAAAAAACACTTCGGAAATGGATAGCATAGATAAAGCTTCAAAATTGCTTGACATGCTTCTAAATGGCTATGAAAGATGGCGTTTGCTCCTATTTTGGTCAAAGCTACCTTGCCTTCACAAACCTTGGAGCTCCTATGTTTGCACTATTGATATCTACCTTGTTTTGACAAGAATGCCTGCAATGAAGAACACTGCTATCTAATAAAGCCCAGTGCATCGACAGAGATGGCTATTTGCATTGGCAAGTACACATGTGTCCTCAGAGGATGCTTGCAATGAAGAACACTGCTATCTAATAAATCCCAGTGCATTGACAGAGTTGGCTATTTGCTTTGGCAACCACACAAGTGTCTAAGACCTTGCAATCAATGATTATGAACCTACTCCTGTAATGCTGTGAAACTTGACCAATGTCCTTACCCTTGTCATAAGACAGGTCAATTTCTGTGATTGAATGCTAATATTCAAAATGTACACAAATTTGTGATGGAACAAACATCCCCAAAATAAAGTTTTCACACTTGGCACATACAAACCCACAAAGGAAATTGTCGGGATTGATTCTGATAAGAAACAGAAACCCTGCAAGTTTAATTTCATGATTCACAAGCCAGCCTGCCTTCCCCAATCAAACCTATAGCCTAATATTTATTAATGCTAATTATACTTCAGTTACCTTAGCCATCATAGATGGAATGATTTGCAGCTTGATACACACAGCCTGATGGGATGGTCAAATAAAGCTTTGGACCATCTATCAGGTTTTCCACAATCTTTGCAAAAAGAAGAAGGATGTTATTAACATTTCATAATGATTAAATAAAAAAAATATTAATAAATAACAAATATACATATAACAGAATTAGAAAACCAACGTGACTGTACGAACAGTCACTCAAAAGGCTATTGGACACAATGGCACAATGAACTCAAGGTGTACTAATGTCTTTGAAGGACCTCAGACTTGGCTTGCCACATGGCATCCATCTTCTGTGCACTAATCAACTTCATTCACATTTAACAATTCATTCTTTTTCATCCATACCTGGGAATATCCTTGATTCTGAGCATTTGTCTTCTGAGCTGTATTTCTTCCTACATCATTCTTCTTCCATGGATCATAAGTTTTTCTTGCAGATGTGTATGAGGCATTCCTCATAGGTTGTCTTCTTGAATTCACGCAATCTTGAGCTTTGTGCCCAAAGCCACTGCAACTATAACATCTCATAGTATGGCAATGTGTAGCTATGTGACCAACATGGTTCCATGTCCAACATCTAACTAGGTTGTTGGCACTTCCAACACTTCTTCTTTCATAGAATCTACAATCCATAGCCTTGTGACCAAAATCACTACATGAGTAACAATAACCATTGAAATTGTTTTAATGCCTAGGTTTTCGGTTCCATCTTGGAGTTGTCTCTATTCTGAGTTTGCTTTGAGAAGTGGGACCAACTTCTTGATGTCTTTATGATCTTTTGAGGTCTTCTTTATTCTGTGCAGGTATATGAGGAGCAGCATTGCTTTCACTTTTGGAGAATGAGGGGCTCACCTCATACTTGCTAGGTGTCCATGTGTCTGCTACTGACTTTTCTTTTCCTGAGTTGTAGCCAAGGACAGCCAAATATCAAAAGGTAATTTTTGATAGTCCAAGATCTCGTTCAAGATGATTGAGCTGTTCCTGAACTTCACACATGCATTAGCCTTTTCACTTCTCTTTCTGAGACCAACTACTTCCATTTCAAGCTTTTGACATTGATCCTCCTTTTCATCCAATTTGTCCTTCAAGACTTCCTCTATCCTTTTGGCTTCTTCCAGCTGAGTCTTCAAATCCACATCTGCCTTCCTTGTTTCTTCAAGTTCTTCTTAATCTTCACCGGACTCTTCTTGTTCTTCTATTCGAATGATCAATTCAATCTATAGACTTTCAACTTCATCTTCTTTGTTTCCATCTCATCTTGTAAACTTGTCTTCTTGTGATTGAGTTTCTTGAGCTGATCCATAGACTTCTCATGGTACTTTTCGAAGGACCCCAAAATCTTTTTTTTTATGCCTCAAATTGTATTTGAGATCAATGTCCATCAAAAGGCGTGCTAGGAATTACTTTGCATCTTCAAGATCATTTTCAATGTTATCATAATCAAAGATACTGCAATCAAAATGATCCTTACCTTCACTGATGTCTAAAGCATGCACTTCCTTTTCTTCTTGCTTCACATCTTCAGTGGGCTTGACTTTTGTTTCCATCTTTGTGTCTTGGTTTCCTCTTTGGTACTCACTTTTCAGCTTAAACCATAGGTCTTTGGCTGAAATGTATTCTCCTACACTCCGTTTGACAGAGCTTAAGAGTTCATCATTCAGAAATTTCAAGGCAATGGTGTTGTCCTTCTTGGCATCCTTTTGTGCAGTTGTCTTGGTCTTCTTGTTGGACGGAATGGGTGGATTGATCACAATCTCCCAGACACCAAACTTCTTCAGATAAGCTTTCATCTTACTTCTCCATCCAAAGTAATATGTCATATCAAATACTGGAACATCATCATTTGAACACTCTACTTGTCCTTCCATTGTGTGTCCAAAGATCTCCTTTAATCTAGTAACGCTTGTGTTGAAGACCTGCTTTGATACCAATTGTTGGACACAATGGCACACTGAGAGGGGGGGTGAATCAGTGTGCTTCTAGCAATTGTCACTTCTCAAAACTTAGATAGAGTTTATCATTCATATTAAGATACATCAACATTAATTAACATGTCATCAACATAAATCATAATAGACACATCACAAGACAAATGTAGTGAACTTTATTTATAATTTCATATGAAATATAATGAAGAATTCAATCTTCGCGATTACATCAGCACCAACTGACCAAGAGCACCAACTCCTATTCCAAGGCTCGACCTGGTTTTCTTAGTTCCAACTAAGAAGATGTGCAAGACCCAGCTTGCCTACACTTTCATTGTCACCAATTCAATCAAATGGATGTAATTGTCATAGGCTCAACTTCATCAACAATCTTCACATGCTCAGTTTAGCCAATACAAAAGACTTCAACCTCATGCCAAATCACCAAAGAGTTCTGCTCACAAAAATATACCAAGTCACTTGTCACTGTCACTCTATCATTGTCATCAACTGCCACAATCATATACCTTTGCTCATCAATCTCTGCCCATATACCTCTGCTCATCAACCGGTCACCACAATTCTCTTTTGCATGGAGGAATCGAACTGATAATGTCTTCTAATATCCAAACTTTGCTTAGATTATCAAAATGTGCTTTTATTTCTTCCTTGTGCATACCTGTCAATCACTAGTGAAACACAAGACTCCGGTTAGCTTTATGCGCCCAAATACTCTGAGTTTTTTGAATCTTTGTCTAGAGGAGTATGTTTGCAACCAGTACTTAATGAGTTGCTTCTATGCTAGCTTTAAAATTGCTATGACTCAACATTAATCTGTGATATCATCATTATGAAATACATGAGAAGCCCAAGCAGACTATGCATCATTCTCCAGCTAAGAACACATGGCCCAGATTAGCCTTGGACTCGCTGAGATTCTCAATCGAATCCGCAATTATCGAAACAAAACCCCAAAACGAATCTTGAGATGCATCATGTGCTCACATTCTTCATTTCATAGTTCATATCGGTCTTCATAGCATATAAAATCATGGAGTTGAGAACCCATCAAATTATTTACAAGAAATCGCTTTTTCTCTAATGCATAACTGCAATTTCAAACAAATAAAAATAACCTCGGTTCTTCCTTGATACATTCTACACTTTGCCAAACCTTCTTCAACTCATATGCCTGTCAATTCACAACCAACGCTACTTCACACTCTGCCTGCTCTTGAAAGGAGAGTCCATGGGTGGAGGAATGGTTTAGGGTTCACGCAATGTGAGGAGACAAGGTTCGCATGGCACCCACACAAAAAATGATGTAAAACACAGCCACCACGCAGAGATCAAATGCTGAGAGAAGGCACACAAGCTTTGGTACATATCATGGGAAATATCTTCAACATGTCTTCCATTTCTGAGAATTGATTCAAATGTTGCAACTTGATTGCGACTGTGTTCAGACTTCAATGTGGTCACCCAAAATCAGATAAGCATTTGTTGGTTGTTTTTTTATATAAAATGAATAGAATATGAGTGAATAAATATGGGTTCAAACAATTTACTTCAAGTTGAGCCGACCTGCCCTTTAATTGAAACTTTAAAAATTAATTTTTAAAGCTCGTCTGACTCGGTCAACTTGAGTTTTGAACCTCAAAAGAACTTTCTAAGAACCATGTCAAGCAACGTCGAGGGATGGAAGCTTGTTTGTTTGAGGACTTGTGGGTCACAAGACAAAATCCTACAACCATGTCTTTTTCAAAACAAAAAAACTTAAATGTGACAAGGAATTTTTATTTGTCTTTCCTTCCAATACATGTTTCATTGCTTGCATGTCTCATTATATACTTATATAAAATAATTCAACAAATGACCACAATACGGGTCATTTGGGTCAATCATAAACGCAATCAATTGTGAAGCAGCCATATTCATTTCTACCTTGTTTACTCTTCCATCAAAAACTCAACACTAAAAGAGATAAGATCTTGAGGGCTTCTTCATCATGTGCACGGGCTTCTCAAACCATCCACATGAGCATGGGCTACATTAACATCATCAAGTATGCTATGTCATCAAAAACCACAGCTTGTCATTAATTGCTTCAGACTTGACATCAATGAAAACCATGCTCAACAAAGGCATATATAAGCCCATAACTTATTGTAAATTTTTCATGTCGAAAATTTATTTACTGAATACAATTTTTTTTTTCTTGACATTTCTTCTTGACTTCATTCGTATCAGATCCAACGTGTGGTCGTTGCTCCTGCCACCGTCGTACATATCTGCCAACTGCATCTTTTCTCAAGTTCTCTTCCCACCTCCCGCAGCACCTCACACAACCATCCTTCCATCCCATCTCCCAGCTAATCGCCTTTCGCCCGTGCACCATCACTGTGCCCGCACGCCATTACTCCACCATTTTGCATCTGCACCACGTGAAACTGTTTACTATTGAAACGCCGCCCCTTCCAATCTCTGCTCGCGTCCCCTCCTACCTCCTGTGTCCTGCTCCTCATTGGTCGTCAACTTTCCCTCCTTAGTCCACGCCTACACTCCCCTGTCTGCGTCCCCTTCCCTCTACTTCCCGTACTACCTTCTGCCCGTGTCTTTGCACGCATCTAGGTCCCATCTCCTCCACATTCCGCACTGCTCCATGCCATCTCGACCTGCCATCCGTCATCCTCCTCTGCGTGCTTCCAACTACTCTCCCCTCGCCATCCCTCTTCCCACCTCCCCCACGTTAACCTACCACACATAAAAATAATAATTAATAATTAATAAAAACATTAAAAAAAAAATTATTAATAAAAATATATATTATAATAACAATAATAATAATAATAATATATTATCTGCATATAGAAAAATAAAAAAAACATGGTTGGCTGGCTTCAAACAGCTAATATAAATAAATCAAGCTTTAGGGTACAGAAAATCCTAGTAGTCACCAGAATGGGAGATATCAATGCCAAATTGGACCAATTGGACGAAAAAGTCAACAGAAGCTATGTAGAACTCAAGGCGGACATCGACAAAAATAATAATGAATTAATAGGACTCAAGGAAACAATAGAGCAAGGCATCAGTGCATTGAAGGCGGATCAAAAGAAGACTCAAGAGTCTCTCGACAATATCTTGGCCAAATTACCGCCGCACACTTCATTCCCACCACCTAGCCATAATCCACACCTAGACCCCTTCAATACACCTCCTCTAAATACACCAAAATCATGATGCCAACAGGACACGGCGCCACCCCATGAAGTTATTTTCTTTAACATTATGTCAATATCAATCCCCCTAGCACATGGATACCAAATAATGTCAAATTCACAACGTTTTCCATGTCTCGAATCTTAAAAAATTATTGGGTCAAAATCAAACTGCTTAGACAACACTTCCTACCTTGCATGAAGAAGGGAAACTTGTATTAGAACCAGAAGCCATCATCAACTTCAGAGAAAGAAGACTACGTTCTCGCATCATCAAAGAGTACCTTATTAAGTGGAAGAATTGTCCAGAAGAAAACGCTTCATGGGAAACCGAGAAGTTCATTCAACAATGCCCATCCTTGCCCTGCTTTGAGGACAAAGCATCTTAGAAGAAGAGGGCAATGTTATAAACATTTCATAATGATTAAATAAAAAATAATAATAAAAAATGTTAATAAATAATAAATATACATATACATATAACAGAATTAGAGAACCGATGTGACTATACGAACAGTCGCGCAAAAGGCGTACATGAGCCCAAAACTTACTGTAAATTTTTCATATCGAAAATTTAATTACTAAATACATTTGTTTTCTTCCCGTTTCTTCTCGACTTCAAAAGAAATTATATTAATGATAACTTTTAACCAAAAAATATGAATGGGACTTATTACCACAGGAAAATGAAAAATCCAATTTGCATTTTCATAGACATTCTTTTGACAGCATTGCATTTGGGCGTGTATTTTTGTAACTTCATTGGATGGTTGAGTTCACACCTTTGGAGGCAGGTTTGCACATGTTGGCAGAGATTCACATTTTGGAGCCCTTAGCCATATATTTTCATGCATATTTGTTTGTTGAAGG
Source organism: Pseudotsuga menziesii (assembly GCA_001517045.1). Taxonomy (NCBI): domain Eukaryota; kingdom Viridiplantae; phylum Streptophyta; class Pinopsida; order Pinales; family Pinaceae; genus Pseudotsuga; species Pseudotsuga menziesii. The sequence goes on from LPNX010636249.1 coordinate 254,772, forward strand.
TGCCTTTCACATCCTAAGGAAATGTTGCATATTTGCAGACATCTCATACCATTGGAGTTTCTAGGGAAGTGCCTTGCATCACATAAGGAGTCAAGACACTTGGTATTGTGACCTCTTTCTTGGAGAACACCCTCTTAAGACAAGGATATGTCCTGTATTTGTTGAGCATATAGAGGAGGGTACTTTGAATTTAAGCAAGATAATTATTAATAAGCATTTCAACCCAAATTTTGTACATATTTCTAGGGTGCACTACTTTCAAACTAGAGAATTGGTTATCTTAAACACCTTGAGTCCACTGTGAACATTTTCCAAGAAAGGTGCTTGAGTGTTCCACTCTCCTTGGTTCTTCAAAGCTATGTTTGGAAAGTTAGTTACTAGATGATCTTTCTTGGAGAATGCTATAAGCAAGATTGAGATACATGGTAGATTTGACCCTTTGTTGAAGGATTCTTGCAGAAATAACAAAAGCGCACTTCTTGAGGCACTTTACTAATACTTTTCTTGGTAAAAGGATCAAGGGAGGAGAGCATCCTAGCTAGAGAAGACAAGTTACATGTATGTATCATTTGAGGGGTCAATGGACCCTTCGCCACATTTTTGCATGTTTATCAAAGCACATATCTCAAGAATAGGTGAGGACTCATCCTTTCAATAGGTTTTTAGTTTTTTATGGACGAAGACATGGTCAAAACAGCCCCAAGACCTACCTATGTCCCCCTCCTTGGGGTGTCAGTAAGGGGTAGTGATGACTGCTTATGTCCCCTCCTCCAAGTCGATGATATGCTCAAATCCATGATCAGGAGGCTTACCTAGAGGAAGATCTTTGAATACCTTCTCGTGCTTCTGTAGTAGTGCCTATATGTATGGAGGATATCTATTGTGCTATATGGTGGCTTCCTGAAGGTGACCATGAAAAATGTTGGCCACTTTGTCTCCATGTCGAAGTGTTGCCCCCATCCTCTGTGATGACACTGCGCTAGGTGGGTAAGTATGCATACCTCTCAAAACAACCCTTTGCCCACCAAGCCCCTGAAACTCCATCTCCATGGTTTGGTGGTTCGTTGAGTATTTTCTAATGGCAAAGAGCCACTGAACTCACAAAACCACATTAGTATCTGGTACATTAACCAGATAAAAGAAATTTGTAAGATTATAGTTACCAAGTGTTACATTTAATTTTGGGATCCATCGAGTGCAAATCCATCCTGTGATTACTTGCTACCGCCACAATGAACACCTCAAACTCCTTGGTGGGCATGCCACATCTCGTCACCCAAGTGGCATCAATAAAATTGTGGGTTGCCCCACCATCAACCAAAACTTCAACCCTGTGGCCTTGTATAACCTACACTGCGGGGAAGCGCCCCCCCTCCCTCATATCTCGCTCTCGAAGCTCGCTTCTAAAAGAAGCATCTAAGAAGCGTTGGGGAAGCGCACTTCCTAAACGCTTCCATATGGAAGCGTTTTCAGGACGCTCGCTTACTTGCAAGAAAAACACTTCCTGCTTTTTTTTCAATTTAAAAAAAAAAACAAAAAGTTAAGTGATGGGTGGGGGTAACTATTGGAAATTGTGCAACTTCAAAAGTTATTCTTATTGTACTTGTATTGGATTTCCTTGTACCTCCTACGAGATATTATACTGATGTAATTACTAATGTAAACCCTAGAAAGAATCAATCTAAACATCGGGGAAGACCAACTAAAGAAAAGAATAAAAATAAATATTATTTTTGTATTTCCCCAAGACAAGTAGGCCCCAGTAAGACTATCAAGTCGGCCCCAATAAAAAGTCACTTGGAAAATCATATAAATAGGAGGCGCCCCTCTTTATCCAGCATTCAACTCGCTCAAGTTCACTACAGCATAAGGAGGTGCGCTATTGCAACCAGAAGGAGTGTTTTTTTGGGGTTGTATCTTAGGGAGACTTCTTTCTCTATCTTCTTCTCTCTATTCTCAAAAGCTATCATCTTTATATGAAGGTTTGTTGGGTTTTTCCTGATTGGGTTTCCCAGGATAAATTCTTGTGTTCTTTGTTCCTGTGCTTTGTCTTTCTTCTAGAGATTATTAAAATAGCAGCAACAAGGAAGGTGAATGCATGCATGTCACCTTGCATGTAGAAGACTTAAATCAGGGCACCAGTTGGATTCAATTTACTTTTCCTAAGTTTACTTTGGAAAATAAATTAAAGTGATCTAATTATTTATTGACTTTATGTGAAAATGAAATTAGGGTTTTCGCTTTACCTAAAGTTATAAAAGAAAGGTCAATTGGTGGAGAGGAGACACACACTTGTATTCCGACAGAGACCGGATACAGACAAAGAGAGATAGTCAAACAGAGGATTTAGGTGGGAAGACAGAGGAGCGAGCAAACAAGATCACCGAGCTACCAGGCAGGACAAGGGTCGTACGGATTGACAGGGAGCAACTGCAGAGGAAGGTCGTACAGACCATACGGATTACATACAGCAGTCGTATGGTCGTACAATCGTACGGAACCGCACGTGTGTCAATATTGTGATGTGATGTTCTGATTTATTTCTCAGTACTTTATATTCCGCTGCATACTTGTAAAAGATATTCATGTGGTTATCAGTAGAAATTTGAATACACGGTCTAGCCCTAGTTTGAATATTAAAGGAAAATTTACAGAGATCCTATTGTTTATTTGCAATTAAGTTATACTCTTATAATCTTGTAAAAACTAACATGGTATCAGAGCAATTCTAGAAGAGGCCATTACCGAAAGCTAGGGTTTGAACTGTCAAGGCCTTCCCTCATCTCTTCAGCAAAAAAAGAGCTGTGGAAACTTTGCTCTAGGGGAGGCGCATCTTTTTGGTGAAGGAAAATTCAAATTCCGAGAAGTATCATTGTTGAACTAATTCCCCTGCTGCAGCAATTAGGGTTTCAAGTTTTCTACTGATCAAGCCATTGTTTTGGCTCAACCTCACCTTTCCTCAACTCTCCTTGACGGGGCGCATCTATTTGTGAGGTTAGTTTCTTTAATTCAAAAGTTCATTTTTTACTAACTCCTGCTAGGGTTTATGGTTAAGATCTGCATACGAAATGATTGGAATGAAGGTTGAAGATCATCTTGATGGGGCTACAAACTTCATATCCTAGAAACCTAGAATTCTTCTCATCCTGGAAGAAAGTGATATCTTGAAGTTTGTCAATGAGAAGGTTCCAGGACTAGAAGCAGAAGAAGACAAGTCCCATTCAAGGAAGAGTGATGCCAAAGAAAGAAGAATTTTGGTGGACTCAATCAAAAATAGATTGGTTTCGAAAGTCTCAAGGAAGAAGATAGCTAGGAAGATGTTCAAGACCTTGAAGAAGTTATTTGAACACAGTAGCATCAATGTCACTCTCACATTGAGGAACCAACTATCAAATATGAAGATGATCAAGTCCGAATCAATTGCCTCATATTTCATGAGGATCACCAAACTTCGAAACAAGCTAAGGACCAGTGGAGATTGTTACCAACTAAGTTGTACTTAGTTGGATTTCAAGTGAGCTAGCAATGTTTGAACAAGGATACTTATTCATGATCAGAATTCAGAAGTCCATTAGGCCTTCTTGGCCCTTTTGTTTTTTGTACCACATGTGCATACCCCCTTCAGGGTAATTGTAAATTGTAATAAATGTACTAGCAATCTAGCATCGCAAACTTTTTGTAAAGGACTTGGCTTCCTAAGACTTAGATGTCAATCTGATCATTCCAAGGTGTTTTTTCCCTTGTCAATTATACAATGTTGAATAAGCGATGCATAATTTTCGAGTTTTTCACCGCTCCTCCAAAGCCGAAATGGTCGTCTTGGTGGTTAGGCCTTAAGAGGTTATTAAAGTTCATGTGTCAATGTATATAAGCATGCTAGGCGTTAGTATTGAGTTGTATGGACATGTGCTAAGTTCCCCCTAAGTTTTTGTTCAATTCCGAGAAAAAATATTTTTCCCCGCAAAATTAGGCCGTTTTTTAATGGTTTAATTAAAAAATTTGTAAAAGGCATAAAAGCTTGATCCGGAGGCGAAATATGGCATGTGGATGCTTGTTTTCACACTCATAGCGTCCTCTTCACCCTGAGACCCACTTTGCATATGTTTCGGGCGACTAGAACATCACTTGGAATGTTTTTTTCTTAAAGGTGCATTAAAAGGTCATTTTAATGCTAAAGATGCGACAAATTGAAAAAATCCAAAAATAAAAAAGTGACATGTCAATTTCGTTGGACTTAGTCAAAGGTGGAGGGCGAATGTTTCAAGGATGGATGGCGACTTAGTCTAAAGTAAAGGCTAAGTGTTTCATATGATGATGTCATTTTTAAGTGGCGTATGGAGGAGTGGCGATTATATCCCATGTAAATGACCCGCCCACCATACCATGAAGTCGCATGGTTGTGTGGCAAGTGAAGTGGCATGTTGGATTCGGTACATAAAGTTAAAGGCGAGTGTTTTGGTGTAGTTAACGTCATGATTGAGATGATTATATTATGGTGAGTTGATCATTAAGATTGGTGTGCATCTCTTCAAAGGGATGACGCACATGGGAGATGTGGCATCTCATGTTTGAATATGAATGGACCCAATGTGAGGTAGGCGAACCATGTGAGAGGTGGTGCCTACCTCTCCACTTAAACTTACGATCAACTCCAAGCATATCCCACTAATTTCGCAAGCCACTCATCTTCAACTCAAGTGATGGATGTGTTGAAATTTAAAGGTTAGATGAGTTTTAACATAAGTAGCAAACTTAAATGCATGAACATTAAACTCAGATTTACAATACTACTGCATAATAAAATTTAAACTGTAAATCTTTTTCAACTTAACACTCCATTTGGTCACTGCGTTAAAATTGGTCCTTGAGAATCATCAAAAGCTATGTACAGTGAACTAATAAATCTCAAATGCCATGTACAATAAAAATAGTAAAAATAAGTAAAGTAAATAGAATAACAATGCTAAAGAATCATAACCATTATTTGAATCCGCCTTATACTCAGATATTTATGGATTTGATCTTGTCACCGAAGGGACAAGTCAATCTAGGTAAACACGTTACGTACCTTGAGAGAGAGAGTTTAGGAAGGAGCAAACAGACCTCAAATTCTTTTAATCAAAGTAGCAGCACAGTTAAACTGATAAGGGACACATAGTCATGCTGATGATACAGTCATGTGAAGGTAAATCACGTCAAGCAAGGCAAGTAAGAAGTCAAACGAGTGTAAACACAACCAAGATAGGATAGAGATAGCATGATTAAGAGGAGACACATAGGTGTAAATAAACCATACTAGGATAGAGCCCACGCTAGTGACCATGGGTAAGAGAAATCGCACAAGTGTAAAAATGCAGGTGAGTTCACGCTATGCAGATAAGAGAAACACGCACAGATGCAGTCACGCTGGAGTATCACGTGAATACATCCACACTAGAGATTACCCGGGCACATTCATGTTACAGACACATCCATGGTAGAGAATGGGGAATCAAGCAAACTGGCACGGTGGAGGGATCACACGACAGACACGTGGAGGAAAACAGAGTCACGATGAAAAATATGGTAGACAGAGTCAAAGTGCAGGTTAAGGCAGAGTCAAGGTGAAGGGTCTGATCCGGTAGACAGAGTCACGGTGAGAGATGGAAGGCTCACACAGCAATTAGAAGTAAGCCACACGGGAAGAGATGGGCAATGAAGTCATGGCAACAACAAAGAACACATGGGATAAACCCACTTCAAAACCCAATCTTGTGGAGCAGACAAAGCGTGCGGAGCAGCTACGGGTCAACAGCACCCACGGGTGAGAACCCAATCACGCTGGAGGGGGAGTTGTTGTCAGCATCAATCACGCGCGGGCAGAGAAAAAAATGCGGGAAGAACAATCGTGGGCAAGTGAAACTTCACTTGAGAATATGTCAAACGATAGAAAAACTTAGACTTATATAAGGTGGGTAAGGTAAATAAAAAAAACCATAAAATATTTTAGGTAAAGGTAAAACAATAAAAGGTCCAAATGTCATAATATAAAACCATAAAATAAATGTTAATGGTTTTATAATAAGGTCATAAGGTAAAAGGTCCAACCTAAAGTAAATAGTCCAATAACCATAAGTGGGTCAAAGGCCCTTTAATAAATATTAAAACCATAAGGAAAATACACTTAGGATAGTGTACCAAATAAAATCTATAAAGTAGGAGTTATCATAATGAAAGGTACACACAAGTAAATGTGTCAAGACCAAGTAACATAAAGGACCAAGTGCCAACCAAGGGGGTCAAAACAACCCACATACCCACAGGATAAGGTGAACCATAAAAGGTGGACAAACGACATCTTGAGGACCAACAAGACAAGTAAACTTTTCTCTCTCTCAAGGTACATAGTTTTATATATTTTGTCATCAATGTAAAGGGAAAGATCCAAACGAATGGTACAATCCTCAACAATGCTCCTAAGGATTAGGTGCTAGGGACATTGTCAATGTTGATTAATTTGTCATTGATGCCAACAGTGTATGGTCATTGATGCCAACTATTGAGTCCTTGGTACCCCTTGTGGAGCCCCTGAGGGTTAGTGTTTAGTTTGTGGTTGTTTTGTGCAAGAGGAGCCCTTTTGACCTTGTCCAAGTCCAAGCTTGAAGCCCTTGGAGGCCTTGGAACAATGACAAAAGCCCTGGTTACCCATTGACTTGCTCAAGTGCCCCTAAGTTGTATCTTGGTCCCATTTG
>LPNX010636249.1:264500-287062 GCA_001517045.1 Pseudotsuga menziesii
TCCACGTTTCGTGCAACTTAGATCTCGGTTGAATCTACCATCATTCAAGCATTTTCAAGAAAGACATAGTCCCTCTGGCTCCCACTGTTGGATTCCTTAGATTTGGGCACTCGGCATGATCATTTCCTTTTTCCTTCTTTCCTCCACCTTTAAAATTGAACTTCTTCTTTGGTTCCGGTTAGTTTGTATATGCTTAAGTAAATTAGTTTCCTTTTCAAAAGAACGTTTAAAAGGCTGATTTATTTAAGTACATTGCTAGATCCTAATCTTAAAGCTTTATTGTGTGTAGATCTAGATTGATTAAGTACTTAGGCTTATTGTTTATCATGTAAGTACTTAAATTTTTTGCTTTTAACATTTTATTTGGCAATTTTGGTGCATTTCAAGTGCCTAGTTTTACACTTTTCTCGCCAGGACAAGAAGAACTGCTACCGAAAAATTGAAGATGTAGACCATCAAAGGCCTCCCGAAAAAACCTTTTTCTTTCATTCTTCATTTCTAAAACTGATAAGCCTTGGGATCCAAATTTGTAAGGACCAAAGGAGGTCACCATTTTCACTTGTAATATAATAAGAAAAGCAAGTGGGATTTCCAAGCGCCCGCACCCCATCCCCCATGGAGGATTTGTGTCATCTCCTTGATGGTTTGCTTTTATATTCTTTTTGTATCATTCTTGCTTTAGAATAGTTTTGCTTTAGTTATATTGATTTTTCTTTAGCTTTTTGTAAAAGTAATCAAATACTAACCCAGCCTTGCTCTCCCAAGTACGGCCTTCAGGCCTGAAAGAGACTCTTAGTTGTAGTAATCAGTTTCACACTATGATTTCGTTTTCACAACAATCTCAAATTGGAATAAACATCCGCCATTTCTGTGTATGCCCTTTCCCATCGCAGGTTTGCCCTGATCTTTGGAATAACCAAAGGAGGAAGTGTGCACTTTATAATTTTTTACATCTAACTAAGCAACTTATCTTAATAAAATCAACTTCCCCTTAAACATACAGAAATCCCACGTACAGGAAGTTTCCCATTTGTGGGCAAATTCTTTGGAGAAGGCGGGAAGTGACTATGGGGCCCCGTCGGCCTACACTCTTGTTTGGTGTAGTGTTGGACACACCCCCGTGACTCCATCTAGCCCACACCTTTTTGCGAGGAGCCATTTTTGTCAAAATCCGAACACATTTCCTGTACCTCAGAGTATATGGGGAATTCCCTTTTCCCCCTAATACACTCATCTTTTAATAATTAAAACTGACCAAGTACATTTGCAAAACACTTGTCACAATAGCACTCCTTTTTCAAACTCCATTTGGCACTGGTCTACATCATACAATCATTTTGCTTAAAGTGAATCTTATGTGGATGGATTAATTTGTATTTCATGTTGTTGAGTTAATTTTCTTTGCAAAGTCTTGTTTCAGTATTTCATTTGAAACTCCTAGACTAATTTCATCTTTTGTTTCTTAGCTTAAAAGCCTTAGATTCTTTTATACGAACCACCCCCTTAGCTTCGTTAGGAATTGGCCTAGACGAAGGAGTTGAGTGTTGAGTGATAGTATCTCAACTCGAGACTTGCCCCCAAGGATGCGCCCAGTGGCTTGAAGATTTCTACCACGCCAATACCCCTGAGGTGAGTAAAAGGAGGCAGCAGAGATCACATTGAAGATAAAGAACTTGTCATGACCACCCTAAATGGTCTTCCACCATCTTGGGAGTCTTTCATCCAAACCATAAGTGGTCGAACCAAGCTGCCCAAATTCGACAAGTTATGGGCAGATTGCACTAAAAAAGAGTCAAGGATTGCAGCAAGGCAAAGACTCTATAGTCCTCAAGTTGAGGAGAATCAAGCCTTCATTACTCATGCCAAGAAAGGAAAGGGAAAAGAAAGGAAGTTTCAAAAACATAAGCACCAAGCTAGGAGACCAAGTTCTTCTCTAGACCAAAGGGAGAAGCAGGATTTATCACACATGCAATGTCATAAGTGCAAGAAGTAAGGTCATTATGCAAACAAGAGGAAGCATGAAGTTTCATCCGTTGTTGTTGATGAAGGCACTCCTCACAAGAAGTCAAGGATGATGATCGTTCGAAGTTCTTCTTCTAGTACTCTCCATACTGAAGAGATGATAAGAAGATCCAAACTGTGATGATCTTCCAGCAAGCATATGATGATCAACGTACTTTAGTTGTGGAAGCCCATCAACAAAACAATAAAAGATAAGTATTTGATTTTACATGCTCTTGTAGATTAGATCTAGGTTCCTTGAATATGTTTTACGCAGATCTACATTCCTAGATTCAAGAAGTTGTTGAGCATGCGATATAATTCGTTTATTGTTGAACAGTAGGCTTACGTAGTATTTGCTATGTACATGATTGTTTAAATAGCCAAATAGCTTGTCATGCTGCATAACATTCCATGAACCCATCTAGGATGACACCTCCTTTATAACATACTTAGAGTAGTACACACTCTTGATGGCATGCTATAATGAAGACCATAAGCATCCAAATAATGCCCATATGTGTATTATGTCGAATCATTGACTAAATGATGCCTACATTCTTGGATAAATTAGTGTTGATACATTGATTATGCAATGATGCTAACCATTTGACAGGATTTAACTTGCAGGAAATTCTATGATCTACAAGGACAAGTGATCCCATTCATATCTAGATGGATTGGATGCGAAAAGCCTCTAGAAACATGACTCTCGGACCTAGAATGATCTCATGTATAAATTTAGGCTTCTACAGATGTCGGTCTCTCTACTATGAAAAACAATTTTGTTCCAGTCAGATTCATAGCAAATGAATTCTGGAGGACGAAATTTACTCAGCCAATCTCTGAGAGACAAAGGGAGTTATCCTGATGAAATCTTCCTAAGTCAAGGAAGAACAAAGTTAGGATTCTGAGCAAATCAAGCATAATGACGGTGATTACACTAATGACATTGTTGTCATGATTCAGAGAAGACAGTTGAAGGATCCTTGATGAACCTAGCCGTCACCAGGATGGATACTTACTTTGTATCTTTGACTATCCAGTCAAAATTCATGTGCCCAAGGATAAAAAGACGAAGTTAGAACCTTCAGGCAAGAAGGGAACATTTGTGGGATACAATGAGTCTTCAAAGGCTTACAGAATATACATCCCATGATTGAGGCAGATCGAAGTCAGCAAGGATGTGACCTTTGAAGAAGAGATGGCTATCTGAAAAAAAAGAGAATCTGATATGGAGATCGATGATGACGAAGAGACGAGATCGTCTCCTCCTCCAGAAGTTAAGAGGGAGTCTGAAGAAAAGAATGAACCGAGCCAGTTGATGCTCCCACAGATATCACAGTAAACCGAAAAAGTCCTAGATGGGCACAGTAGACATTGCAAGATGTAGAGGGACACAAAGCTCCACATGGAACCTATCGAGAAAGAAAAAGACCTCATCGGTTCTTGATTTATGTAGCATTGATGAGTCACATCATTGACTCAGAACCTACCACGTATGAAGAAGCATCCAGACACCAAGTTTGGATGGATGCCATGACAAAGGAATTCTAGTCCATCATGAAGAATGACGTATGGGAGGTTGTACCGAAACCTGAGGGGAAGTCAGTCGTAACTTCCAAATGGCTTTTCAAGATTAAATACGAAGCAAATGGTAGTGTGGAAAAACACAAGGCCATATCTGTTGCCACGGGATTTTCTTAGAAAGAGGGACTTGACTATGATGAAACATTTGCTCTTGTAGCTCGATATACTTCCATCAGAGCCATCATTGATATTGCTTCAGCTATGGGATGGAAGTAAAGATCGCTTTCCCCAATAATATTATCGAGGAAGAAATTTACATTGAATAACCAGAAAGGTTTATTGTCCATGAAAAAGAGCCTCACGTATGTAAACTGAAAAAGACATTATATGGACTCCAGCAAGCACCTCGTGCTCGGTATGGATGAATAGACAGATACCTAGTAAACCTGGGATTCACCAAGAGTGGTGTGTTACCACCTAAGTTGTACTTAGTGGTTTTTTATCAAGTGAGCCTGGTGAACCGGACAAGGATAACTTGTTTGGACTTCAGAAGACCTTTAGAAGTACTTTTGGGAGGTGCTTGTTGTACTATATCACATGTTCATACCCCATGGGGGAATTGTAATAAATGTTCTAGCATGATAGTGTCTGTAAAAGACTTGGTCTCTTAGACTTTATTTGTCAATCCGATCAGCCCAGGGTGTTTTTTCCCTTGGTTATTATTGGTTGTTGAATAAACGACTGATAATTTCTGAGTTTTTCACTCCATACCTCCAAAGTTGGGGTGGTTGGCTTGGCATTTAGGCCTATTGAGGTTATTAGAGTCTATGTGTCAATGTATAAACATTCTAGACATCATGGTCGAGTCATATGAACATGTCTAAGTACCCCTAGGTTTTTTCAATTTTTTATTTTTTTCAGTGTTTTTTATTAAAATTTAATTTTTCCAAAACTCAGGCTATTTTTTAATAGTTTAATTGGAAAAATTGATTTTGTAATAAAAGTGGGCCAAATAATCAGTTTCAGTCATGTAGGTGCTCATTTTCAAGCTAAGAGCACCATGTAAACCCAAGGACCCACTATTTCCTAGTTTTGAGTGATTTTCCATCACTCAGGTCAAAAAGCCCCAAAAAATCATTATTGATTATTTTAATTAATAAATTGATGAATAATGGAGCAAATCCAAAATCATAGATCAGTGGATTCTCAGCCGATTTGATTGAAATCGGTCAGATCTAAAGCAGATTCACTGGATCTGACAAATCCTTGACTGAAGGAGGTGATCAAATCAGATCCAGAGTTGATCTTCAGCATCCTTTATGGGGAATTTCGCCCTCCCTCTCTCCTCAACACGTTTTGGCTCATCTGGATGAGTTTTGGTGGATGCTTCAGTCAACAGGTTGAGGTGTCAGTCAGATCAGCTCTCCGATTGACAATTGCACTCAGTGAGACTCAGATCTGGCTCAGTTAGACATAGATCAGGCATTGATAGACTCTCCATCAGCATATTTGGTCTATCTCCTTGGGATTTGCACCCCCCTGGGCTGGATCTCCTGGTTTTTGTATATATCCAAGCACAGCAGCCTCTTCCAAGAGAGTTAGAACTGGGATTGAGGTGTTGCTGCTATTGTACTGTTGTTATTGTTCATTTGAAATAAAGAGAAGCTTTGGAGGCAAGACGGTGTTGTGCCATTGTATGTGTGGATGATCATTGCCATTATTTTACTGAGGTAACTTGTATCTGTGTTCATGATTTGCTAATTGCTTGTAGATCCGTTGTTAAGATTGATAATAAGCTTATTATAATCTTGATAGGAAAGGTGCTTTTCAATAAGTTTATTGGCCATCTCTTTCCTTTGATGCATGTTTAGAGATCTAGATTCAGCATGTCCTATAAGCTTATATGCATGTTATTTTGAATCTCTGTGTATGTACTAATCGGATCTCACAAGTTTTTCGGCAAGTTTTTGATTTCAGCTGAGCTGCAGGTTCCTACATTAGAGAGGATGCTGATCTAGTTTGCTTCTTCACTCTCTCCAAAACCTTCCAAAGGCATAGTCCCTCGACATTCCACCTGAAAGCTCCACTGTGGATCTTCAAGGAAAACCAGCATTTCTCTCCTCCTCTTCCTCCCTCAAAATCAACTCTTTTATCCGGTTACTTTGTTCATAGCTTTGATTTTGTTTAGATCTATCATCTTAAAAGTAATTTCAACATAGATCTATCCTCTCAAAGCCCATAGCCTAGATCTTGCTCTTAAAAGGTTTCATAAGCTTTCTAGATCTAGCTTTAGGGAAATCGTCCTTTTTTGCATGTAATTTTAAAGAAAATTTGTAGCTTGCATGCATTTGATTTCTGTTTGCTATACGTTAAAATTTCATATTCTACAATAAAAGTGCACATATTATTGGCTGCCCAAAAGGCAAGCCAAGATCCCAAGGAAAGCCTGCTTTCCTTGGTTCCTTTCTACTTTTTTTAATTTTTCTTAACTTAGTTTTTTTTGGTTAAAAGTGAGCTGACCCAAAGGTACTTTCAGAGTGCTTTTGGGCATATTTCAGTCTGATATGCTTGCTAGTTTTTAGCAGGTTTGACAGAAAAGAAAGGAAGTTGCTCTTCGGAAGTGGCCTCAGGAGCGTTCAAACCCCCCTAGGGGTCTCCCATTTAACTAAAACCTTTAATTTTCGCACTTTGTAAGCTCTTGATTTCATTCCATATAAGGATCAAGAGGATTTATATCAGTTCTCTGATATTGTAACCGCTGTTAAATAAAAATATTTTTGGAATAGGCTCTTTCGAGCCCATTCCCCATCCCCCCTGGGGGGATTTGCGTCGGTGTCCTTTTTTGTTACTTTTTGCTCATTTCTTTTCAAACTAGTATTGATCTAATCTGCAGGGTAGTATACTTTATTTCATTATCAATTTCATATTCCATATTTTCTATTTCAAAGTAATCGTAATACTTACCCCACGACTTCCCGATTGACCCGAAAGGGGAAAGAGATTCGTGGTAGGACTAATTAGGAAACTAGAATTGTGTATCTGTTTCTTTTTCTATCATTTGTTTTTCAGCTATTATAAAATTAACCCCTCCTCGATTCCTCAATTGAGATCCACTTGGATTGAAAGAGGTTCCTGGAGGGTTTTCTTTTAAACAAGAACACCCATTGTAAAATTTACTAAAAGTGACAAGACTCCGGTGTGTATGCTCTACACTTGGCTGCGGTTCATCCGATCAATCAAGCTGTATCAAAAGCACTTGAGTGACTAGTATAATTAGGACTCACTCTCCCAAATTAACAAACCAACAGGTGAAAATCCAACACCTAGATCAAACCATCACGGTGGCAAAATACCCAAAGGAAGCGGGAACTTCTAAAAAGTGACCTCGGGGCGCCGATCTCTGTCACACCCTAATGGGTGCGTTAGGAACAATAGCCCCAGAAACTCCATTCAGCCCAAATATTCCTTGCGGGTAGCCGTGAAGGTTTAGTTTTGGACATACTCCAAGTACTCTCGGGTATATCTAGAGTCCCCTCTTCGCCTAATTGTAATCAACTCACACCTCAAATTTAACTTAAAACGTACCAAGAGGCAAACGCAAAACATTCACTCCAAGCACATGCAAGTACATTGATCTTATTTTTTGACTCCATTCTAAGGCACTGGTTATTTTCTTGCTTTATATATTTATTGTGTCTCAGCATTGTGCTTTCGTGTGTTCATTTTTGTATCTTGCCATCTTTGATTGTCTATAGTTAAATCTCGAACTCCTAAGTAACTCATTCAGTTTAACATCAGCTTACTAAGTAAATTGTCCTTAGTAACATAATAGGGTCTACCCCCCTTGGCTTCGTTAGGAGTTGAGCCTAAACGGAGGAGTCAAGAACAAGGTGATAGCCTTGACTCGAGACTTGCCCCCAAGGACACACCTAGTGGCTTGAAGATTTCTGCCACGTGACTCAGGTGTGTGAAAGGCAGCAACATGGTGCAGATCCCAATCTTTACTACAAGATTGAGGATAATGAGCCATTGATTTTGGTTCTGTATGTGGACGATTTCTTTACCACGGGTAATGAGATACTTATGGCATTGTCTAAGAAGAAACTTGCCTCTTAGTTTGAAATGAAGGACCTTGGATTAATGCATTACTTCTTGCGACGAGAAGTATGCCAGAGGCAGAAGGAAATTTTGCTAAGTCAAGGAAAATACACCATTGATATTTTGAAAATATTCGGGATGTTGGACTACAAGTCCATGGCTACTCTAATGGATGCAAATCTGAAGAAGATGAGGGAATCTGCTTTAGATTCTAATTTGAATGATCCCACCATGTATCGCTAGTTGATTGGATCACTGATGGATCTCACAAACACCAGACCAGATATATGTTTTGCTGTAAACACTCTCAGCCAGTTTATGAGTGATTCAAGGAAGATTCACTAAGTTACTGCAAAACATGTTCTCAGATAGTTATGTGGCATTGTGGGAAATGGACAAAGATATGCTTCAAAATGCGAATTGACATTGCAATGATTTTATGATTCAGAAAGAAAAAGAAAAAGACCTCATCGGTTCCCAAAATGTTCATGATCCTAATGATGACCATGTCTGAAGAATACCTTCCTTGTCGAGAGGGAGTGTTGGAAATTGTGCAACTTCAAAAGTTATTCTTATCGTACTTGTATTCTATTTCTGTGTACCTCCTACGGTAGATTGTATTGATGTAATTACTCATGTAAACCCTAGAAAGAATCAATGTAACCCCGGGGAAGACCAAGTAAAGAAAATAAGAAAAATAAATATTATTTTTGTATATCCCCAAGACAAGTCGACCCCAGTAAGACTGTCAAGTCAGCCCTAGTAAAACGTCACTTGGAAAATTAGTATAAATAGGAGGCGCCCCTCCTCATTCATCATTCAACTCACTCAAGTTTGCTCCATCATAAGGAGGTGCACTAATGCTTTCAGAAAGGAGCATTTTTCTAGGGTTGTATCTTAGGGAAACTTCTTTATTTCTCTTTCTTCTTCTCTTTGTTCTCAAAAGCTATCATCTCTATACGAAGGTTTATTGGGTTTTTCCCGATTGGGTTTCCCAAGATAAATTCGTGTGTTCTTTGTTTCTTTGCTTTGTCTTTTTTCTAGAGATCCTATTGTTTTATTGCAATTATGTTATACTACTATAATCTTTTAAAAACTAACCGGAATTAACCCTAGGTCCGTATTAATGCTATGTAAAGGAAGAAAATCCTACCCTAATAGAAAAGAGCCTAACCTTAGAAATCATCATTAGCATTAAATGGTAATATTAAATTCTTAAAAGTAAAAGTTGACATTTTCCTTATCTTTCATTTTCTATCCTTTTACTTAAATTTTTAACATTAACATTAATTGTTTCCAGATGTTTGAGAGTGGTTCCAACCTCATCAAACTTCAAATGAAAAAAGTAAAAAAAAATTATCCCTTTCAAAATTCAACAGACAATAGTTTTTACTATTTAGGATTTCAAGATTGCAATGTTTCCGTTGGGTTCTATCATGTAAGACGGTATGGGATTGGCATTTAATCAAACACATCAACCCCTCTATGTACCTTGACGTTGGCGGTGTTCATTGTTCAGATTGATGTTGGTGGCCTCAAAACTAGTTTTTGAAGAACCCCTAGTTTATAGCCAAGTTTATAGCCTATTTATTGGTGGCCTCAAAACTAGTTTTTGAAGAATCCCTAGTTTATAGCCTATTTATATATTGAAAATTTGAATCTTTAAGGTTGATGTTATGGATACTAGACATACGGTTGACAAATTCACTATTAGGTGATTGATGATTGATGAATGATGTTATATAATATTATGGTTTATTTCATTTTTTTATGATTTCCATAACTAATTCAACATTCTACACGCATTTGCTGACATATATGCATCAAAATATAGAAAAATGTATATATTATATAAAAAAACACTTCTGAAATGCTTCCAAACCGGAAGCTTTTGAAATTCTCGCTTTTCGCTCCTGCTCACGCTTCTCGTTTCACTTCCACTCCCAAGTAACACAATGTATAACACCAATCACTCTGAGAGTGTGAAACCTAGGGGCTCCTGATAATGTAGCAATGACACCTCCTTTTACATCATCCTAAAGTTGCTCCTCCTCTACTGTATGAAGTGTCTCTCTCTGTATTTGCTCTTGATCCTTCTCGTCCTCCCCACTATCAAAATAGACATCAATGCAATGCACCTTCCCCTTCATGGAACACTTGTGACCTAGTACCCATGGCTCTTGGAAACTAAAGTATATTTTCTTCCTTCTTAACTCTCTCTGGGTTTCATCATACATCCAATCCTTTTTGGGCCATCCTTTCTATAAAGGTTTCTTGTCCTTATCTTTATTGGGGAAAGTTGGTTTGGAAGGAAACTTGTACTTTGGTACTAAATTTTGTATGTCTTTAGTCCAGCTAATAGCATCCTATAGTGTGGTGGATTTATAGGCCTTAACCCATCCATGTAAAGGTTCATTCAGAGCCTCTGTGAACAACATGACCAATTGGCTCTCTGATATGTCAGTCACCATGACGATGATTCTCTGAAACTCAGATATAAAAACCTCTGGACTGCCTATCTGCGTGAGTTGATCTAGCTCTCTGAAATGAACCTCAACATCCTTCCTATCAAAGCACTCTATGATCCTTTGTGTGAATTCTATGTAGGATGTGGTAGTGTTGTGACCCAACGTCACAAACCCATAGTACCACCACTCATGTGCTTCCCCATCCAAGTGCAAGGTAGCAAGCTTAATTACATATGCCTCCACCAATGGGTTGAGTTGGAAGTTGTAATGTCCTCTTCTGCTTAGGCATTGAGGACCAACCCGCTAACCTATGTGATTCTTATAGGTTCGAGCGGGTACTGACAGTCAAGGAATCAGCCAAAGACTGATGCCATAT
This sequence comes from Pseudotsuga menziesii, assembly GCA_001517045.1. Taxonomy (NCBI): domain Eukaryota; kingdom Viridiplantae; phylum Streptophyta; class Pinopsida; order Pinales; family Pinaceae; genus Pseudotsuga; species Pseudotsuga menziesii. The sequence continues at coordinate 274,974 of LPNX010636249.1, forward strand.
ATAGAAGATCTAAGGCATCAATATTATATCACCATTGGGTCGAAGAGGCCCACTAGAGCCAAAGGCCACTTGCATGCATGACATTCGGGCATTATTTAATGATGCATGCACCCGATTAAGTCTCCATGCGCATGGATGCAAGTCAACTGCAAATTAGAAGATAAAGTGACCTAATTAGGTCAAAAGTTAGGGTTTTCACAGTTGAGAGTTATAAAAGAAAGATAAAATGAATGGAGAAGTCACTTATGTGATAATTGATTTGTGGAGTCGAATTGGGGAGCTCGGCGAGCTAAGTTGGGGTTGAGCGCTTGCTCAGCTAACTGGTGTATTTCGGCGGCGAAATCTATTTGCCCTAGTTCATCATTAGGTTGGATCATCCAGGTTCAGCACTAGTTCATCATCAGGTTACATTCAGCAGTTATTCCGGGAGGTTGATTATCCATCCAGCCAAAGGGTTTCACCGTCACACCGTGTCACCGTGATTAGAGACAAAGCAATTCGTTTTCCTACCTACAGGGTTCAAAACTTCCACATGCTGCTTCCATCATCATCAGAGGGGTATTATAACCCTAGAGTGCACATCATCCAGGCTTCCAGCAACAGCTTATTTATTATTATGGACCTTATATAGTTTGAGAGGAGGGCGCATTCACCTATGGAGGACGATTTGGTGTATCTCCTTATTCCTCCGACAGAATCCTTGCATGTTGGGACCAGTCTCTTCACCATCAACTGATCTATATACTGGTATGTACATGCATTGATTTCTCCTATTTTATAGCATCTCAGTATTTTTCTAGGGCACATATTGGCATGCAACTACATGCATGCAAAGTTTGGGGTTTGCTTTCCTATTTGATTAAGGAGTAAGTCTATTAGCCATCTACAATATACACATAAACAGGAAAATATCAGTTTGGGATATTACAGAAGTGAGTGTCCAACTTTTGAACCCAAATCCGTGTTGGACAACCTTGTGATCCATCAAGGTTGGGGATGGTCAACTTCCCCACTATATGTTGTAGCTCATAGTTTCGATTAAATGCCTTGTTAAATCCCATCAACATGTTCTTGCTTTTCATATTGCTAAAGTCTAAAAAGGACATGGCTGAGAGAAAATCATCGACTAGATTCCTATACTCTTGTAGGTATGCCCCAAAAGCCTCAGGTTGCTCTGCTAGTACTATCGGTCCTGTGGTGGGGTTTTCTAAAAATAGTGGCATGGTGGGTCTGGATGATTTGGTATATATTTGAGGATGACTCTACACGATGGTGTGTGCATGACTACCACTACCACTCGTGGATACCGTATCACTAATATTGACCTCCTAGTTGTTCTAATTCTAACCTGGTTTATCTTCTAACTTGTTGATTCCATTCAATACTTCCTTTTGGCCTTTAGCCAGATCATTTAGAGTACTGACGAGGTTATTGAATGTTTATTCTTCTTTGTCCCCCATGACTTCCTTACCTTTGTCTTTCACTGGTTGTGTCTCTACCTTTGTACTGTCTGCACCTCTATCTCCTAGATCTATGTCCTCTAGATCTAAGTCCTCTTCATCAGTTCTACCACTTTTTGTATCTTTGTCTTCTATATGTGATATTTTATATATTCTCTGGAGTCATTTAATTGTTTATGCATGCATGTTCAATCCAACCCCACAACTAGGGAGGAACATGCCATGATACCACTGTAATGTACCAAATTGATGTATATTGATGTGTATAGGGTTTGCAGTGATAGTTGGTCTTTAAATTCAAGTGTTTGTTGGGTTATTTGGGCCAATAGTCAGATTGCATGAAAATAATAAAGTTGCATGCTATTGCATGTACCCAAGAAACAATATAAATCAAATCTATAATGTAAATGCGATCAAAATCAAGGCATGCACATACCAATGAGATGTACGACAGTAGGCCAAGCTTATGAAGCAGACATGCAAGCCAAGCACCAACTCTAGGTCTCCATGCTTGTGGTCTCTCCTTGGATCAATTCACGCATGCAAACCCACACCTTCTTCTAGATGAGAGAATGATGATAGAACTCCAAAATTGCTCGAATGAATATCGGTAAGCAGCAATATGATCAATAATGATTTGCCCAATGGATGGTGTGTAGAATAGAGCCTACAATGCTCAGATGAATGCGTCCTCAATGAAATGGACAAAAAGAATGCGACCCCTTGTGTTGGATAAACAAGAATACATCCTCTTAATATGACCAATAATGCTCCTCAATGAATCAACCCTTATTGAGATATCTTCAGGAATAGCCAAGTCGTAGGTTTCTCCAATTGATCTAGCAATGCACCCTTTGTAAAATCTTTAGGAATGCGCCCTCAGTGTGCAAGAATATTCACCCTCACACTTCTTCAGCTACCTAGATGCCCTCGAATCCCTGGAAACTGATTAATATGATGTAACCTTGAAGTATTATGATTGAACTAGATGATCTATCCCTGGAATTGACTAGGGTGGATAGATTTTGCCACCAAACTCAATTGTTGGCTAAGGAACTCTCCCTCAACCCTAAAATCCTCTCTGAGCTCTCCAAACCAAATCTCAATGATGAATAATAACAATGACACCTTAAAGTCGATTTGCTCCCTTTTTATTCTTATTTACTTGTGCATGATGCATGCAACATAACTTATGCATGCATGCAACTTTAATCATGCATGGTGCATGCATTTTGCATTAGGCCTCGCATGTCACTTGCTCCTGCTTAATTGGTCCTTTGTATCTACTAATGATTATCACTGCTAATGTTGTACTTTTATCACATGTGGCATCAGTCATTTGTTAATTCCCTTTTTTCTCAGTACCCAATCGAACCTATGGGGGGAATTGAATAGGTTAGTGGGTTGGATCTTGCTGCTCAAGCAAAAGAGGACATTACAGACTCACTCTTGACCAACACGCAAGAGATATGACTCACTCTTGACCAACACGCAAGAGATATGACTCACTCTTATCCACTGTGTTGTGACCACCACAAGAGATATGACTCACTCCTGCCACTGTGGTAATTAGAACACTCTCCTTAGACCCTTTTATAACTTTCACTTTATGTCAATACCATGGGAAATACCATGGGACACACAATGCCATGGACCCTCTAATGCCATTGACCATAAAGTATTATAAAGGACATTATTACAAGACTTTTTAGAGATTCTATCATGGCCCCTTCTACATTATTACACCCCCAACGTAGAAGTACCTAACAAGCTACCAAAACTAACATTTCCTCCTAGGAAGGGAGGCACTTCTAGAGACACCACCTCCTCCATGATCAACTTGGTCCTGAGCTGCTACAGTTGCTCCCTATGAACTAGAACACTGTGGTCACTTAGAACTGGAGGACCCTCCCTCTACCTCTGTTGGACTCTGATCAGGATCCATGTGCTCCTCCTCCATCAATGTCATCCCATACCACGTAGGCTTGCTGAGAGAAACCTTGCGCTCTCCCTTTGTCACTAACAATGATCCTCGATCCAAGATCTCCTTGGATCCACATACAAGAAAACTCAGCAACTTGTACACATAATGAATCCCTGATGAAGCCATCTTCAACTTGCTGATGTAACTTCCTAGACTCAGATCTGCAGCTGACTGCTGCCCATCTTACTTCCTAAATGTCTTTAGTCGTTGCTCAAACTATGTTCCTTGCCTAGGGATTCATGCAACGATCCATTGCTACCTAGATTCCCTTCTAGGTTGATCTTGAGTATTTTACAACTGCCCTAGGTTGCCTAAAATTTCTTGGACAGCCCATAGCCTTTTTTTGGGCACACCTACCGCTACCTGGAGTTTCCCAACCACTACCTGAAGAAAAAAAATCCTGGGTTGCCCGCAACCTTTTTGGACAAATTTGCCCCTGCCCAGAGGTACCCGGTTGCTTACCTTTCCCAAGCGATCAATTGTTGGCTCTAACAACCCAACGCAACTACTACTATAGTCGTCACACTTTTGCCAGCATTTCGATTCTCCTTCATGACTTCAAATCACACGGCCTTTGCCCTGGTGGCTACAGCTACCCTGCTCCGTGAGCACACGTCTACCTTTTCCACGACATCCAACAACTTCAATCCAACGTTTTGCCGCCATTCTTGACCCCTTGTGAGCTTCCTATGTGCAGTCTCTGAGCCTCCCTTAGCCCTCGACTTCAGCACAGTTATCGCATCCTGCCACACTGCCCGCAATGCCCTGCGAGGCATTCTCCCACATTCACACTTGTACATCGATCTACTCCCGGGGTCGTTCTACCTTGGCACTCACATCTTGCTACACAATTCAAGCCAGATATGCGGTCTGCCACAAATTAGACCAACTTGGCTCGTGATCAACTCTGTAGACAATTACATTTGGTCCTCGTCAACTGCAACTTACAACTGCTGGCTACCACCACCTTCGTGGCTTGACAGCACACTATGCCAAAAGAATGTGCTGATAGCACCCTTCTTCGGCTTCCCTCTACAACCGAATAGCCACTCATTCGCTCGGATCTCCATGTCACAGATCCTCCACTGCAATCCTCCACGAGTCTTCCCGATCAACAATTCATACTATCGTACAATGTACAGCATCCATACGCCCCGTACCGTGGTCATATGGTACTTTTTTTCCTTTCAACCTTGTGTAGCTCTCTTCGACCCACTCTAATACCACGTGAAATTTACAGCTCACCAAATCCTGGCTACAATTTCAATCTTTTAATTAAGCCAGAAATTAATAAACTCACAATTACTGAAAAGATAAATGCAACTTATTGATAAGCAACCATTTCAAAGAAAACCAAAACACAAGAGATGCCCTGGAAGCCCCAATGGGGAAAACATGCAAAAGTTGTCTTTTATTGCAGGCTTGTTAATCAGCACTTACAATGACAAGATCACGGATATGACTCACTAGTTCTCAAACTCTTGAGTCTCACTGTGCCCAAACCCTCAGAAGAAAAGACAAACCCCAACAGAAAATATGACTCACTTCTGTCACTCACACGAGATATGACTCACTCTTATCCACTCAAGAGATATAACCCACTCTTGACCAACACACAAGAGATATGACTCACTCTTGTCCACTGTGATGTGACCACCACAAGAGATATGACTCACTCCCACCACTATGGTGATTAGAAGTTAGAACACTCCTTAGACTCCTTTTATTACCCACAACTACCAAATAGGCCTATTCCATGATTGTGGCCACTTTACATACATTATCCCCTTAGGTACCCCATATTTTCCTCCCTAGTTACATAACATTCAAAGCACACATCTCAGGAAGGAGGGCATCTCACTTTGCAAGGAGGAGTTTAAGGGTTTATTAGTATTTAATGCACATTTTTTTAATAGTGTCCCACCTAGAACTCTATCTAGAGCAACTCATACATCAAGGAAATAGATTAACAACAGAGTGCTTCGCTAGAGGAATGACATATGGCCTCTTGACTTGATCAAAGAAGAGAGCGCTCCACATTTGAAGCTTTTTATTCAAAATCTCTAGGTCTCATCACTCCAAAGGGCTTTGACAAGGCATCTCCATGAGATCTTTCATGCTAACGCGGACACATGGCATTTCTAGACCCTTCTGATAATAATTTATTAACATTTGATGAGAAAAGAAGGATCTAAGACTGTCTAAAGTTTTCTCAATTATATATTATTGTAAATTAGTTAGTGGGGATCTCTACAATAGGAAAACTCCTCTCATTTAGCAAATCAGAAATTCAAGTGCAGAAAATCCCCTTAGAAGGCCAAGGACATTGTAAATTGCAAGTTAAAGGGAGGAAAAGCATGTGTGAAGCATGCTATCTTTTGCTGTGGTATAAATCACATTGATCTGCCACATCAAATTCTGCTGGTATATCTCTATTTCAATATCTGTTCAACTTCATACATATATGCTAGGCTGTTTTGATGTTTGAGAAGGATGTTTTGGAGAGGCATTCATGCCCTTTTAAGTTTTTATCCCTTGATGTAATCGATTCAAGACTGTTAATGAAGATTAAGGCTGTCATATACTGCTATCTGATGACTGTTGCTGTTCTTTTGCTTTTGTGATTGCATTATATGCGGATTTGTTTTTGAGTTGGTGATGAAATAGCATGTTAATGAGCTTATCACACAGTTCCATGCATCAGTGTGCTTGATTTAATCGGTGATGTTCATGTATAACATAACTTGCTGATTTCTTTTTTGCATTACGAGCTTCTTCATCAATAAATGTTACACTCTTTTTGCCCAAAAAAGGCAGGGCTCTTGGTCTTGCTTGTCTTCTCATCTTTTTATCAAAAGAAAATCATAAAACACAATAATTCACTAATCTGATTTTCAGATCTATGTTAATAGCAAAGATTACTGATTTGGTCTAGGGAATATCCCCTTGTATGGGAGTAGAGCAAACCTAAAGTCACGAGGATGACCAACGAGGTGATAATGGGTGGTGTCATCAAGTTCTTCCAGGCTTTGTATGTGGACAATTGGACTTATCTTTTGTGCAGATTTTGAGGCTAACAGGACTAGATTTACATCATACATCACTAACAAGATGAGCACAAAATGCAAAAAGAAACTCTAACTACCTGAATAATAAATAAAAGAATAAAAACATCTAAGTGAAAGAAATCTACCACAACACCAAATAAGAGAACCTAACCTTTCCCATCCCTGATACGACGCTTTATTAGACGCCCATCCCCAACCATATCACGTACCTGCCACAATATAAGACATTTAATCACAACATTAGTAAGAACATTTCTAATAAATTTCAAGTCTAAAGTGTAGGATAGAATTCAACAGCTCTAGCATGTTGGTAACCGCTTTGTAACCCAAATATAGGCTTTAAGATGGAAACATACAGAAGGTTTAGTAACAGTGAACTAAACTATGGACCTATGAATACCCACAAAACATAAAAACTCAGTTCTGACAAATCTTATCCTTTGTACCAAAACTTAAACACCAACACTATTATAACACTTCCAAAAGACACATCCTAATAAAGGAAATTTAATGAAAAAATTTTGACAAATCTATCACGTAGCAATCTATCCAACTTAAAAAACATATGAGATGATCAAAATCCTTTTACATGCTAGCTCCATTCAAAGATTCTATTAAAACCTAGGTTGTACTTAGATAGAATTTTAGAGAGCCGCCGAAAATTGAACAATTCAATTGTTCATTATCAGAATTCAGAAGTCTGTACAGACCATTTCTGGCTCCTTTTTCAATTTCCGCACGTTCATACCATTTTGGGGGAACTGTAATAGATGTTGTAGCATGATGACCTTTCGTAACATGCTAGACTTTCCTAGGACTTAGACATCAATCCAATTGCTCTAGAGTGCTTTTTTCCTTGTTAATTATATATCACTTTTTAGCGACTTATAATTTTCGAGTTTTTCACTCAATCCTCCAAAGCTGGAGGAGTTGTCTTGGTGGTTAGGCCTTGGGAGGTTATCAAAGCCTAGTGTCAATGTATATTACCATGCTTGTCATCATTTCTGAGTCATATGAACATGTGCTAAGTCCCCCCTAGGTGTTTTTTAATTTCCCGTAAAAAATAAAATTTCTCATTAAAAAACAGGGTATTTTAATTGTAAACATTGGAAAAGACATAAAAGTGCTACTAGGGGGTCAAATTTTCCATGGAGGTGCTTGATTTCTAACTCAAAGCGCCCATTTTACCCTTGTACCAACTTTGAGTGAAAAAATTCTTGATTATTTATCATGTAATGAGATTTTCTCTCGAAAAGGACAAAAAAGACGAAATAATTGGCCAAAAAGACAAATTTATGGAAAATCAAAGATTCCATAAATCATGGAAGTTTGTCTGGGACATGTTGTCAATATTCTTTACTGGTGGCAATCAGTTCGCGATTGAGGGTGAGATCCCTAAAGATCACAGATTGGATTGAGATGCTAACTAAAGGGGGGTGCATTCTTCCATAAGGAGGGGGCATTCTTGATTGGCAGTGTGTCAATATAAGAAGGGAGGGCACAGATCTCTAGCAAAGGTGGCACCTAATCCCTCAAATCACTCAAGGTCACCCTTAGTTCATTCCTTACTCACCCTAGTGATTTTTGACTTATAGTTTATAAAGTGGGTCACTTTAAGTGATGTATTTAATTATTAGAAAATGAGTTTTAAATGACCCTTGATTTTGTAACTTATTATCAACCCTAGATTAGGTTAGGGAAAGAAGTTACAAAATTGAAGTATAAGACAAAGTGAAAGGGCATAGAACACACACCATCACAGAAGAAGAAGAAGATTGAAGACCAAGAAGAGTTCCCAAATGAAGAAGGGCACAATTCCCAATAGAAAGGAGCAGCACACATCCCTAGCCAGCCTATAGCAGTTGTACAACAACAATTATTGCAGCCAAACGTGTGGGCTCAAATCCCTACACAATTGGCAGTGCATTAAATTAAGACTGTACAACATTAATTACAGGCACGTATGGGCTCAGAAATTGTAATATCCCAAACTGATATTTTCTTTTTCTGTGTGTACTGTAGATGGCTAGTAGGCTTATGCCTCAATAAAATAGGAAAGCAAACCCTGATCTTTGCATGCATGGATAATACCGAAATGCTGGAAAATAGGAGAAATTAATGCATGTACATACCAATATGTAGATCTGTTGATGATGAAGAGGATGGTCCCCGCATGCAAGGATTCCGATGGAAAAATAGGGAGATAAGCCAAATCGTCCTCCACGGGTGAATGCGCCCTCCTCCAAAACTGTAGATGCTCCTCAATAATAAATAAGCCACTGCTAAAGACCTGGATGAGGTGCAATAGGGTTATAGTACCCCTCTAGCAGTGATGGAAGCAGCATACAGAAGAAAGGGTGGCTCAATAGCCCAAAACATTAGTGTCCTCCTCAACTCAATTCACCCATGCAGAAAAACGCCTTCCAAAAAGGGAGCACTGTTGATAACTTGCTTGATACTCAAGCTGAGAGGCCCTTCTTCCAGGGGAAGGGTAATGAGGGTGTTCTAAGATGAATAGAAGCAGCATGCAGAAGTTCTGCCCTCTGTAGAGAAGAAAACGAATAGATATGTCTTTGACCACGGTACCACAATATGATGGTGGAACCCTTCGACTGGATGAATAATCAATCTCACGAAGTAACTGTTGAATATAACCTGATGATGAAGTAGTGCTGAATCTGGATGATCCAACTTGATGATGAACTAGGGCAGATAGATTTCGCTGCCGAAATACACCAATTAGCTGAGCATGCACTCAACCCCAACTTAGCTCGTCAAGCTCTCCAATTTGAATCCTCAAATCAATAATCATATGAGTGTCCTTCTCCATTCACTTTACCTTTCTTTTATAACTTCCAACTGCGAATAACCTAGCTTTTGAGTTTTGACCTAATTAGGTCACTTTAAATTCTAATTTGCATTTGAATTGCATGCAGGTGCATGGAGACTCAATCGGGTGCATGCATCATGAAATAATTCTTAGATGTCATGCATGCAGGTGGCCTTTGGCTCTGGTGGCCCCTGTCTACCCAATGATGATATAATATTGATGCCCTAGATCTTCTTATGTGGCATCAGTCCACAGCTGATTCCCTAACAGTCAATGCCCGCTCGAAACTATGGGAATCATATAGGTTAGCGGGTCAGTCCTCAATGCCTAAGCAGAAGAGGACATTACAGAAATCGATGCAAAAAAGTACAGCATACGGTACAATAGGCATTACAGCAGTTTTTAGGCACGAATTTTGAGGTTGGCATAGATTTCGAGATAAATTTTGTTTCTAAGTTATTTTGCTGCTATTTCAGATTTGTGAAATTTTGCCTATGAGGGATGAAAGAAAAATTCTGTGTATTGAAGTTTTCTGAGTATTCTTCTTTAATGAGAAATTTTCTTCTTCAGGGTTTTCCCCAAGTTGGGGTTTTGCGCGGTCTTTTAACCAAAAATATCTATGTTCCATGTGTTTGATTAATACTTCAGTTTTCAAGGAGATCTTGAAGTGGTGGTTTTGATTTTAAATTTATGAGAATAATTTTTATTAAAACCCTAGAAGTTCAAGTGTTTGACAGAATGTGTGAATGAGAAGTTTTCATATTAATGTCAAGTTTTTCTTCATGGTATCAGAGCGGTAGTGAAGTAGGGTTCAAGATTGTGATTCACGGTTAAAAGAAGTTGTGTTGTCTTTCAGTTAATATCTGTTGTAAGTAATTTACAATGATGAGCACACGGTATGAGGATAGATTGGATGGTGTATCCAACTACAACCCATCGAAAGTAAGGATTACTACCGTATTAAAAGAATGGAAAATATGGAGTTTTGTAAACACTAAGATGAGCAAACCTATAGATAGGGATGAACTTGAAGAATTTGAAGCCCTTGAAGCCAGAGCCCATAAAGTGATCCTGGATGGAGTGAAAGACCATCTCATCCCACATTTATCAAAAAAGAAAACAGCTAAAGACATGGGGGATGCACTGAATCAGTTGTTTGAATCCAAGAACGAGAACCGCCAGATGACACTGAAGGAAAAACTACACAATGTCAAGATGAACAAGGATGAGCATGTGGCTTCCTACTTAACTCGTTGTTGATGAAATTGTCATTGATGCCAACATGGAGTTGCAGTGGCCCCACTGGAGGTCGTTGATGCCACCAAGTCCCACCTGCGGTGCCTAGACCCCTCACAGAGTGGGTTTGCACATTGCAATGCCTTGGATCCCAAACAGAGTGGGTTTGTGTCCTGAAGCACTTTGTACTTGGTTGACAGGGTCCATGTACCCACAAGCTTGGATCTTGAAGCCACCACCCTACTGATGGTGTTGAAAACCCTAGAGATGGTCTTCAAGCCTTGATGGACGATGGAGAAACCCTAGATGGGTTGGAGAAGCATTAATGACCCATTCTGTGGTCATTCATGCTATGATGATGTCATGGTACCCCAGAAGAAGACCTAGCATCCCCACAGAAGATATCTTGACCAGGGTTGCGGGGAATCGTCCCCCCCCCCCTTCGAACCCGCTCCGGAATCGCGATTCCAAGGGAATCGCCAAGGAATCGACTAGGAATCGCGATTCCTAAAACGATTCCGTCCCAGAATCATTTTAGAAATCGCGATTCCTCTGTCTATAAAACGCTCCCTGCCCAAAAGAGGAATTGCCAAGAATCTTTTAGGGTTCGAGCTTCCGAATCGCCAAAAAAACGCTTCCTAAATCGATTCCTGTTTAAAAAAAACGCTTCCTGAAACGCTTCCTTCGATTCCCGAAAACGCTTCCGTCGATTCCGCCGATTTGGAGACTAGTAAAATCTGCATGGTTGCTTGGGGGACCCACGGTTGGGCCTTAGGGTTTGTACAGAGGGTTTAGGAGATGTGTGTGAGGGATAAAGCCCATTTTCATTCCATTCCATCTTCATTTTCATTTTCTATTGATTGAGAGGAGAGGAGAGGAGAGGAGAGGAGAGGAGAAGAGAAGAGAGGAGAGGAGAGGAGAGGAGAAGAGAAGAGAAGAGAGGAGAGGAGAGGAGAGGAGAGGAGGCTTGAAGAAGGCAAAGGAGGCTCCCATCAAGCTTGAAGAAGACAAAGAGGTAGGCTCTAAATTTTAAAACCCTCTCTTATTGATTTGCTTTGTGTTTGGATTTTTGAAACTTTGAAATTGTAGAATCTAGATGCTTGGTATTAGATGATTGTAGATGTTCTTCAACTTCTACTTCCTCTCCTACTCTTTCCCATGTGACCTCCCTCATTCTATTGCAAGTAACAGGTTATAAAATCTATTCCAACTTCCAACTCTCAACAAACATGGCGATAGGTTTTGGTTTGTGGTTTATTTTGTTGGTTCCATTTGTTGTTTTGATGGTGGTGGTTGGAAACCGGAGGAGGAATGATGGGGAGGATGAAGAAGTGGGTAGTCGTAGATACCATGGTGAAGAGGAGGAGGAGGAGGAGGGGGAGGAAGAAGAGGAGGAGGAGGAGGAGGACGAGGAAGACGACCGGAACCCAAAGAAAGCCAAAGAGGAGCTAACACCCTTGTGGAAATATGTCACAAAGACACAAGGAGGCAAAGGGGGTGGAACCTGCAAA
>LPNX010636249.1:289068-321887 GCA_001517045.1 Pseudotsuga menziesii
TGATCTTGACCCTTGGCGGTCCTCTTGTGAGGTTCAGGTGGTTGAAGAAGCCTATGAAGCTTCTTACTTAATGAAGAAACTTTGAAGAGGTCCTTGGACCCACAATTGATGGTTTAAAGGTCCTTGTACTCTTGATGAAAATGAAGTGGCCATATGGAGTCTTGGAACCCTTGGAGATGGTCCTAGTTGGACGCTTAGTTGCTTGTGGATGATGGGGACCTTGGTCATGCATGCTCTTGCACATGGAATGTCCTTTGAAGCCCTCTTGTCTTGATCACAATGTCCTTGTACCCCTGTCTCCTGAAGGAATGCATGATGGGGCCCTTTTGTGTTGGTGATGATCTTGAAACCCTTGGAGAAGTCTTGGTTGACATGTTGAAGCCTTTGGAACCTTGAAGGAATGGTGAAGGTAATGTGGGTCATTTGTGTGGTGATGAGGTACTAAAACCCTTGAAGATGGTGTGTTTCTTTTATGGCTTGATAAAGGACATGATGACCATAAAGGGTTGACTTTGGAAACACACCCCTATGATGTGGCAAAGAATTACATGAAGGAAGGGTTTGTGTGACAAAATAGGAATACAAAATCACAAAAACTTTTTGACTAATTTGTGGACAAACATACAGCATACCCTTATTTGTGATGACCATTGAGGTGGTAAGTTTGTGTGACAAAATAAAAATAAATAATCAAACCTCTATTTTGTGAAGTCGACTCATTCAAAATAAATTAAAAATAAAAATATATATGTCGGCTCAAAAAGAAAAATAAATAAAAAAATAGATAAATAACAAGTCGGCTCAAAAATGATTTTTTTTTTGGGCGGAAACTAGTATAAATACCCAATCGAAGTTTCATTTTGAAGAGTTAAAAAATTCGGACAGCTCTGCAATTTCGGAGGTTTGACTAAGGCAGCCGTAGTGGAGCAGTCAACTGTGAAAAACGCAGGTAAAGTCTGGCCTGAGGTACTCGTGGGCAGCATAGCAGCAGCAGACTTGTTTTTTTTGGTAAATTTTTGCAGCAATAAGGCAACACACCCTTCTTCCTCATCCGAATTTCCACAGGGAAGGGCATACAAACTTCTCCTTAAAAACAGTCAAAAGCCCGAGTTCTGAAGGTTCTCTGCAGCCTGAGTTTATGGACAGTAAACAATCTTTCTTGTAAGACACTGAAGTTACAGCTCTGGAATTTGTGTATGCCTGAGGTAAAAATTCGCTGACTGTGACAGCAGCAGAGGTACAATTTGGAACAGCAGACAAATTATTTTTTCTTTTTGTGACAGTCCAAATCTTGGGCTTGTCTGGGGTTTTTAAACAAACACAAAACAATCCCGAATTGTAGCAGCAATAAACACCTTTGATGAGCAGCATGTGAGCAGTCTTCCAGTTGATTGGTGGACAGACCTTAGACTGCTGGTTATTTTAGATAAGGAGTGCATGCAAAGAACCTTATGAAGACATGAGTAGCATTGATGCTTGGACAAACTTCTTGATGTCTTGAAATGTCATGACAACAGTATGACAGTGACACGCACACAATCTAGGTATGAAGTGATGTACACACAATTCAAGGTCAAGGTATGAAGGTATGTTATATGCAGGCATATGTATATGTACAGTGAAGTGTGATCTATAATGCAGATCTATTATTGATGATGCTGAATGCCACTTTATACACTTGAAACATTCTCATTAATGATGTTGTATGCCTTATGATAATATCCTTGATGAAAATGATGATACAATGATACAGTAGTTACACAGTGTTGTATGTATGCCCAGTAATGGTATATGATGGTTATGAAACAGTGAAGTGAAATCATGAAGTGAAATGATATACTATGCAGTATATGAAACAGTGGAGTGTTAAAAGACAAATGAAGACATGATGATGCATACTTATATACTATGAATGTTGTGCAAGAGTGATGTTATATACTATGATGTATATCAGCATTTTGGGCATGGGCATACTGTGCTTAAGGTAGCAACAGTAAGAGGATATAGAACAAGTCTTACAGATAAGATGCTTTGATGATGCATGTCTGATGATGAACATGCAGTGTATGAGTGATGTAAACAGCAGATTGAAGGGTTTGACTTGTGGTTAGGGCTCTTCCTAAACCTCATACACAGTATACACAGTCCAATTCTATGGAATTTATTGAAGGTCTTCCACAATATCGACACGAAGTCCAAGTCTGCATGCTTATCCAAGTTTGAAGTTTGCAAGCTTACAGTCCAAGTTGTGACTTATCTCTGGGTTCTTGCAAGTATATATATATACAGTCTGAGGGTGACACAATTTGCAGCATTCCACACTCAATTCAAGATAATACATAGTCTGAGTGTGTGACATTAAACATGCACAGTTAGAGTTGATGCAAGGTTGTTGCATCACAAAAGATGACAGCCCTAACTTGTTGAGTATAATGACAGTCCTAGTTTAATGACAAAGCTTGATTAGTTCAAGACCAGGCAAGGAGATGAAATCGCTAGACACTATTGTAAAGTGATGACAGTTGAAGGCTTGTAGAAGGCTGAGTTGTGGAACAACCCAAGACATGACAGTCCATAATGCTTGAAGGAAGGTTGTCCAAGTGTCATTATGACAGTCTGAACCCTCTTGATGCTATGACAGTCAAGTGGTGACAGTCCTAATCTTGAAAAGTTGACAGTCTCCTATCTCAGGGATGCAAAGTAAGCCAAGTCAGTAATTCACACAGTATAAACATTGTGATGTTGTGCATGCTTAGTTAGAAGGTATACTACACAGTAATGATGACACAGTTGCTAGACAATGTTTACACTACACAGTGATGAATATACAATGATATGTGATATGCTGAGCATGCTCAGTGATATGTTCAGTACACAGCCCAGATCTATTGAATGGACAAGCAAGGATGATGATATGATGTTTGGCATGCACTGAAAGTTGATATACAGTCACAAGCTTGTTATCCAAAGGTTTGGCATGCACTTGTCAAGACATTGATGTTCCAGACCTTTCCTTGACAATGATGATGGTGACAATCTTCAGAAGTATCACCTAGAGTTGCAGCAACGAGAAGAGGATGACCAGCAGTGAAGAATGATGATCAGAGAAGAGGATGACCAGCAGAGGTTGATAAACAAAACCATGAGCAGACCTAACAAATGATGATGAGCAGATGATAAGCAAATTATGAGCAGCGTTAATGAGTAGAGGTGAGGAGCAGAGATGATGAGCAGAGATTGAGACAATCAGCAGTATTGACCAGCAACAAAACAGATTCAAGAGACAGATGATGTTGATGTGACAGTGAGCTTTAATTGTAAAAGCAAGCTTGTCTTGCTTTTGAGGTTAGGATACCTCAAACCCTTCTTAGCAGGGTCTAAACAAACTAGGCAAGGTCCTGGATGCAAAGTATGTGCTCTTTGTATCAGTAGGTGCTGATTTTACCTTACGGTTGTAGCCGGACCAAAACTAATACAAAAAGATTACAAAATTATATGGTGTTGTGTTCTTTTGTGTTATGGTTCTTGATGGTTCAAATGCTTATGCTATGTGAATGATGAAGTGAAAGATGTTTATGAAATGATTATGAGATTGATAGAATGATGGATTGGTAGTTAATTGTGACAAGCTAAGAAAAGGTTTAAAATTGGCTTTACACTGATTCACCCCCCCTCTCAGTGTCTAACACTCGTGTGGCGCAAGTCCAGGACGTGTTGAATATGGTTGTCATTGATGTCAAAGGAGTTTAGTAATGACAAAGGAATAACAAAAGATTGTTGATTAAACAGTCCAAAGAGACTTACGGAAGATAAAATAACACAGTTGGCCAAGTGGAGTCAGAAGCATTATAAATGCTAAATTTCCATGAAGTGAAGATTTGGACGGCCCAGATCATATGAGAGACAATGATCAATGGTCTAGGATAGGTTCCGCAATGCCAAGGTGCAAAGTTGTTAAAACTACGGAAAAACTATTGCGGAAGAGATTTGCGGAAGTCATGTTTGAGAATTTATGAAAAGCAAACCCGCAATCCGAAATTGCGGAATAAGTTTTGTGGAAGATAACTTGTGGAAGCAGTTTCGAGAAAAGTCAAAAAACACAATCCACAATCACCAATTGCAGAAGAAGTTTTGTTGAAGAAGAATTGCAGAAGCAGTTTCGAGAAAAGTCGAAACCCGCAATCCGCAATTGCGTTAGAAGTTTTGTGGAAGAAGAATTGCGGAAGCAATTTCCAGAAAAAGTCGAAAAGCAGACCCACAATCCGCAACCCGCAATTGCGGAAAGGACGATTGCGGAAAGATCGATGCAGAAGGTTAATCACGAAAAGTTTAACTGCAGAAAGGAGCATTGCAGACACCACTTTGCGGAAAGATCATTGCAGAAGGTTAATTGCGGACACCACTTTGCGGAAAGACAGTTTGCAGAAAGAAAAATGCGAAAAGGCAATTGTGGAAGGTCGTGACTAATAAATTTAAATAGAGTTAAAAATGATAATCTGAGAGAGGTAATTTCGAATTGTATTCTTGTTTGTGAAAAGTCACGATGAAGATACGTGACCGTTAGATGAAGAGATACGTTTGCGGGTATATAAACAATGCTTTAAACTTTCAAATAAGTGTCTCTACACATTCACTTGGAAGAACCATAGGTGTACAAAAGTCAGAGATCGAATTATCATATAAGGGTGGTTGGGAGGCGCTAGGGCAGGCTACAGGCTTGCAAGGGGGTCGTACCTTCCTTCTAGTGGTAGTTGGAAAAATAGGGTGTCGAAACATCCCTTCGGTAGTAGTTGATAAACCAAGGTGTCATAGCCTCCTTCCAATAGGTGCTGGTAAATAGGGTGTAGTAGCATCCATTTCTATAGTTGCAGACAAAAACCATTTGTAAATACAATTTTGCAGTAATAAAAAGTGTTGGTGGTTTTTCTTGTTGGGCTTCCATAATAATATTGTGTGTTCTGTTTTTATTGTTGATTTTGTTTTAAGTGATAAAAATTTAAATAGAATGATTAATACTGATTCACCCACCCCTCTCAGTATTGCTTGATATTCCAACAAGACAAGTTAGCAGTTGTGGGAGAGATTGTTCCTGATTCAGAATTAATGAGGATAGCCCTGAAGGGCTTCACCAAGAAGTAGGACGTCTTTGTGAAGTGCTTTATAGGTAAAGAAAAGCTTTCCAATTGGTCCAGATTGTGGGATGACTTTACTCTGGAGGAGATCAGAGAGGGGTCTCAAGGTAGTCAAGTCAGTGAAGAAGTGGAGCAGAACGTGGCACTTGCAACAAAAGCTAACAAAAAGAAGAAAGACATAAGTCAGGTCAGATGTTATCAGTGTGGTCAGATGGGACGTTATGCCTCTAAGTGTCCTGAGAAGAAGAAAGGGAAGACAAAGACAGATTCAATAGCGGTTGCAGCAGTATAAGACATTGCAGCCAAATCCGAGCAGGAACTTTCTCTGGTCTCTATTGACTCTAGTGTAGGAAGTTCCTCCTTTGTGCACGTATGGATCGTTGACAGTGGTTCAACCAGACACATGACTTGAGTCTATGATTCCTTTCAGATTGTCATGGAGTTGGAACCAGGACACTATGTTCAGACAGATATAGACAGTCCACAGGTGGCAATACGAGAGGTTGGAACAGTTAGGTTCCAATTAGACCTTGGTGAGTGTTACCTACCAAGCCATGTTTAGTTGGTTGTATCAAGTGAGTCGGCAAAGTTGAACAAACACACTTGTTCATTCTTTAAAATTATGAATATCAACCAGGCTTTGTCTGGGAAATTTTTCAAAAATTTTGTGTACCACATGTTCATACCCCCTTGGGGGAGTTGTAATAAAATGTACTAGCATGGTGAGGTATGTAAAAGACTTGATGTACTAGACTTAAACATCAATCTGACTAGGCTAGAGTGTTTTTTTCCTTAGTGATTATTTGTTGTTGAACAAATGACTTATAAGTTCTGCGTTTTTCACTCACACCCACAAAGTTGGGTAGTCGTCGAAGTTCCTCCTTTGAGCATGTCTGGGTTGTTGACAGTGGGTCAACCAAACACATGACTTGAGTCTATGATGCCTTTCAGATTGTCACGTAGTTGGGACCAAGACACTATGTTTAGACAAATATAGACAATCCACAAGTGGAGATACAAGGGGTTGGAATAGTCAAGTTCCAACTAGACCTTGGTGAGTGTTACCTACTAAGCCATGCTTAGATGGTTGCATCAAGTGATCCGGCAAAGTTGAACAAACACATTTGTTCATTCTTCAAAATTCAGAATTACATCCAGGCTTTGTCTGGGAAATATTTCGAAAATTTTTGAAACAATTGTTCATACCACCTTGGGGGAGTTGTAATAAAATGTACTAGCATGGTGAGGTATGTAAAAGACTCAGTCTCCTAGACTTAAACATCAATCCGACTAGCCCAAAGTGTTTTTCCCTTGATAATTATTTGTTGTTGAACAAACGACTAATAATTTTTGAGTTTTTCACTCACACCTCCAAAGTTGTGGTAGTCGTCTTGGTGGTTAATCTTAGGGATGTTATTAGAGTATATGTGTCAATGTTTATACACGTTCTAGGCATTAATATTGAGTCATATGGACATGTGCTAGGTCGCCCTAGGTTTTATTTTAATTTTTGATGAAAATATTTTTTTCCCATAAACTTAGGCTATATTTTAATAGTCTGATTGGAAAAATTATAAATGTAATAAAAGTGTGGTTAGGGATCGGATTTTTCCATGAGGGTGCTCATTTTCTAACTCAGAGCACTTGTTTAACCCAAAAAACCCACTTTTCCTAAGTTTTAAGTGATAAATTTATCACTTATGTCAAAAATCTCAAAAAAATCAAAAATATCAATTAAAAATTAGAAAAAATAATAAATGTAGAAAAATCCCAAATTCCTAAATCAATGGAATCTTCTAGAAATTGATTGAAATCAGTTGCGTTGGCTCTCAGTGGTGAACGTGAGTTCCATTGGTGTTGAAGGTGTAAGTCTTAGATAGGTGAGAGAGGTGGCAGGAGAACTCCAAGTTTAGGATGTGCCCCTCTCTCTTCCCTCACGTGTGGTTGAGGTGGCACGTGATGGATGGATTGGTGGAGTTGGGTGAGAGAGGCTTCATCTACCTCTCCAGTCCCACTCCCCTTCAAGAAACTTCAACTCCGTTCTCTCCTCAATCAACTCTCTCAACTCAGACTCTCTCTATTAGTCTTGGATGCACCCCCTCTAGGCCTCTCCGGCTGTAAATAAACCCCCTGCCTCTCTCACAAACTAGTTGGGTTTGAACCAGAGAGTGCATGTTATTGTAATTTGTTATGTTATTTCTATTTTTCTTGTAATAAAGAGAATCTTTGGAGGCTAATGGTGTTGTGCTACTATGTGTGGGATAAGATTGTTGTGTTTCTATGAGGTAACCTATGTTTTTTCTCCATTTTCTTGCATTTCTCATGATATAGATCTTACCTAAAAGGATTCCTTTGAATCAGTAGGAAAAGGAATTGTAAGTAAGATTACTTTCATTTCTATGTTCTCATGCATGTTTATAGGTGAAAATATTGCATGTCAATAAGTTTATTTACATGTTATCTTAACCTCTTTTTATATGTGTTTCAAGATCTCACGGGTATTGCAAGTTTGTGATTGAGTTTCATGATACCTAGCTTGGAGGAGGTGTGGATCTAGGTTGACTCCACCCCACTTCTAGCATTTGTCCAAGACATAGCCCCTCGATATCCCGTTACAAAATTTTCTTAAGCAAATCTTCTGCGACTACATACTCTTCCTCTTTCCCTTCTCTTCTCTTAAAAAATCAATACTCTCATTTGGTTACCATTCTTGCTTACTTAGATCTATGCATTAAAAGATAATGTTTTATTTAGATCTAGTTTTCAAGATTCAAATAGCTCAAATCTAGCAAGTATTTCATTTTTTACCTTTATTCAAGTAGATCTGGCATAGGAAAGTTTATTTTTCGTAAAGCATTGTTAAGAAAATTTCTAGCTTGCATAAAATAGTCTTTTTTATTAAATTTAAAGTTTAAATCTTGCATTCAAGTGCATAACCTCATTGCCTTACCAAAAAGCGAGCCAAGATCCCAAGGAAAGCTTGCTTTCCTTGATTTTTTTTGCACTCTATTCATAGCTTTAACTTAGTATTTTTTTAGAAATTTTTTGTGTTGTCCAAAGACACTTCCAAAGTGTTTTTGGGCACATTTCACTGACAATAGCTTCATGGTTTTTAGCAGGTCCATGAAAAAAGAAAAGGAAACGTTGCCCAAAAACTGAATTTTGGGCCATCCGGGGCTTCACAAGAGTTCCCCCTACTTCCATAGTTTTCTTTCAAAAGATTTGTAAGCCGTTGGGTTCAGTTTCCATAAGAACCAAGTGGCCTTTCCTAACAGGCATTGTAACCGATTGTAATAAAAAAATTTACTAGGCTCTTAAGAGCCCACTCCCCATCCCCCAAGAGGGATATGTGTCTATGTTGTTTTTCTTGATTTTCCTTTTTAGTTTAGTTTCTTTTTGCATAGCAGTTAACTTTGATCAATACATTTGTTATATCTTTATCTAATCAAAAGTAATACAATTATTAACCCCACGACTTCTCGAGTTACCTGAAAGGGAAAAGAGATGCATCGTAGGACTAATTAGAGAACCTTTGATTATTTAGTTATTTGTGTTGTTTACTTATCTCTTAAAATTAACCCCTCCTTGCTTTCTCGACTGACGTTCACTAGAACCGAAAGAGACTCTTTGAGGTATTTTTTCCTTTTAAACAAACAACCAAACACAGTCCTTTAAAATCCTTAGAAATTAGCAAGACTCCATTGTGTATGCTCTGCAGCGTTGCGGTTTGACCGACCAGTTGGATGCATCAAAAGAAAAGAGGGTAGCTAGTTTAAAGATAGATTCGCATTCAAAGGAACCTCCCAAGGCGAAAATCCAACACCTCGAATTAATCCGTTGCGGCGAAAGTTAACAGAGGAAGCGGAAACAATTGGATAGTGACCTCGGGATACTGTTAGGCTACACCCTTGTTGGTGTAGTGTTGGACACATTCCAAACACTCCGATCCAGCCCACATATTCCTCGCGTGGAACCGCATCGGATAAGGGTTTTGGACATACTCCACGTATCGTCAAGTATATTTGGAGTTTCCTTTCCCCCTAACCTAATTCACTCATTTATCCACATTTAATCTAAAACTGACCAAGAGCATTTGCAACACATTTTTTAGCACTACAGCAGCATCTCCTTATTCCGACTTCAGTATTGGCACTGTTATTTTATTTATATTATACAATCAATTTGCTTTAAGATCATTTATTTATCATGTGTTGAGATAATTTATATGTTGTTGTGCTTACATATATTGTGCAATATCTTGTTCCAGTATTTTTATCGAAACTCCTAAATAAATTACTCAGTCGTAAATCATCACACTAAGCCCTAACAACCTTAGAAACTAATAGGGTCTACCCCCTTGGCTTCAAATATGAGTTGGCCTAAACGGAGGAGTCAAGAACAAGGTGACAGCCTTGACTCGAGACTCGCCCCCAAGGATACACCGAGTGGCTTGAAGATTTCTACCACATTCCCCCCCAAGTGTGTGAAAGGCGGAAACAGTGAGGTCTTGGAGATACACAGAGTGCTCTTTGTTGCTGGGATGAGAGTTAGCAAACTCTCGGTGTCATCCTTTGAGGAAGAAGGTTATGGGATGATGGTGAGATCTGGTCATGTTTTCCTGCATCGAAGAGATGAGTCGGTTGGTACTGCCATTCTGTTAGGAGATCACAGGGACAGACTCTATATTTTTAGAGGGCATATTGTATGTTTAGGAGCATGTGGATGGCTGCCAGAGTTAGAGGATGAGGCGAGAGTTGCATCTGATGTGCATAATTCTGATGAGGAGAGTGATTCTCTCCAGAGGACTGGAAGGAGACCCAACCAGTCTAGTGATGGTGATAATGAGCAAGTGGATGAGGCTCAGGTCAAGTCTCAGGCTTCAGAGTTCCTGTATGGAGTTGAGCACTTGTATCCAAGAGAGATTCCAGAGCAGGAGGGAGCTGCATCAAGAGTCAGAGGTGGAGATACAGATGGTGTTGTGGACCTTCCTCGTTAGGAGGGAGTGTTGAAAAATAATAACTCTAAAGGTCCTTTCTCATAATTTTGGTGTGAATGTGATGAGGACTTGTAAAGGCTTTGTCCTTCGTATTTATGTAAATAAAGTGATTTTTTACTTATACTTTATAAAGTGGGTCACTTTAAGTGATGTATTTAATTATTAAAAAGTGAGTTTAAAATGATGACCCTTGATATTGTAACTTATTCTCAACCCTAGATTAGGGTAGTTAGGGAAAGAAGTTACAAATTTGAAGTATAAGACAATGAAAGGACATTGAACACACACCATCAAAGAAGAAGATTGGCCACACAGCAGTTTTTAGGCACGAATGTCAAGATTGGCACAAATTTTGAGATAAATTATGTTTCTGAGTTATTTTGCTGCTATTTCAGATTTATGAAATTTTTCCTGTGAGGGTTGAAATAAAAATTCAGTGTATTGAATTTTTATGAATATTCCTCTTTAATGAGAAATTTTCTTTTTGGGGGTTTTGCCCGGTCTTTTGACCAAAAACATTTGTGTTCATGTGTTTGATTGATACTTCAGTTTTCAAGGAGATCTTGAAGTGGTGGTTTTAATTTAAATTTATGAGTGTAATTTTAATTAAAACCCTAGATGTTCAAGTGTTTGAAAGAATGTGTGAATGAGAAGTTTTCATATTAATGTCAAGTTTTTCTTCAACCACCACATTGGAAAGGAAATATTTTGAGTTCAGTACGTGTCTCTTTTCTTTGCATGTGTGCACATACAGGTATTGAGTTTTGCATTCGATCTAGTTTGAGGGGTGTAATATTGATCTTTTGTGTGTATGATGCACCTCTCATAGCTAGAAAGGAAGAAGCAAATCCAGTTTTATTACACTTAACTAAACAGGGTTC
Source organism: Pseudotsuga menziesii (assembly GCA_001517045.1). Taxonomy (NCBI): domain Eukaryota; kingdom Viridiplantae; phylum Streptophyta; class Pinopsida; order Pinales; family Pinaceae; genus Pseudotsuga; species Pseudotsuga menziesii. The sequence goes on from LPNX010636249.1 coordinate 300,078, forward strand.
GATCAATCATGTGATCTCTCCCCCTTAGTGACATATGACACAAGGCCCTCTTGAGTTGTTTTCTTTTGACTCCATTTCCCCCTTTGGTGAATTGGCACTGGTCTTTTCAAGATTGATCTCCCCTTCCTTTCCTTCCCATCACCTGCTCAGTTCCATTTGTGCTACTTGGACTTTTTTGTGAGATCTACTCTCTACTTCAACTATGAGCTCCATTGTCTTATTGGTCTAGCAATCCTCTTTAGGGATGTCGCCCTTGAGTTAGAGGATAGGCAACCAGAAGTGAGGAGAAAGGAGTGTGGTGATGGTGGCTTTTCTCCTAAAGTGCCATTGGGTTAGTGTGCCTCTTTTGGGCTTTAACATACGCACGCTAGTTTTGGTGGCAACATATATCAACGTTGACACAATTGCACAAAGTTGAGGGCAACAAATGTAATAAATTGATGAACCATTGTTAGGAGTTGGAATTTACATGTTCTTGGGAGGGCACTACTAGTTAGTTGCCACAATCTGCAGAGAAAAATGCCCTTGATTCATCTGATAAATGAAAAACCAGGGACATAGCCACCAAAATCATGTCCCATAGAAATCACACCATCACACCCACCATTCTATAACACACAACCAACATCTGTGTAATTTTCTCTACCTCTCAGGGTGAGTCTACTCACACTGTCATTGTCGTTCTTCTATATGCCCTTGCAACCTAGAGAACAGTGAAAACAAAACCATATGGACCTTCATCGTGTACAAACGAGTTATAAAAGTTGACCAATTCATATCATTTCATGGATCTATTGTCGCCCGAAACTGGCACGCGGGTGCCGAAAGTCCAAACCGCGAGCGCGTCGTCCCGACGACAACCTCTCAAGAGAGAGGCCAATGTCACCACACCTTCTCTCTCCTCGCTTCAGGCTGGCTCTTCTCTAGCTCTGGGGGGTTTCCCTAAGTTCGGATCTCTAAGGCAGGTGCAGCTAAGGGCAAGGTGATCTGAAGAGGCTGCCTTAGAGAAACTCGGGTAGCAAAAAGGAAAATAAATCGAATTGATGGGCAGGAAGGGAAGGGAGGATCAGTCCTCGAGGGAAAGGCCAGTGCCAGTATCAGAAGGGGGAATGGAGTCAAAAGGGAACTCAGAAAGGCTTTGTGTTTTGCAGAAGGGAGATCAGGCTGGTCCGCTCCATAATCAGAGGCCAAGAGAATGGTAGTATAACTGACTACTTTCCATTACTCCCAGACCTCCAAGAACATAACGACGACAAGCAACTTGGCAGCTGTAAATGCTTGCCCAACGTGCTAGATTGTTAGCCTTCTATGTCGGCTTAGTCTACAACTCATGAAAACACAAGATTACCACTAAGAAACCCAACATGTCCAAAAACTCAACAATGAATTTCTTTATTAACTCTGGGGAAAAAATCCTCCCAGCCCAAAAAACTTCCATCCTCAAAAGAAAGAGTCTATGCTCTTTTTAAAGGCCAAAAAGGCTCTCATACAGTAAAATAGATAAAATAAAAGTAAATCTGAGATCCACTTTTATTTCCCTAAATGACTACTTGACTATTACCTTTGCTAAAGTGTAACTACTACTTTATTTAAACATTAAATTAAGTAAAATATCCTAGAAGATTGGACAAAATCGTGGAACTAGAGACCCCAACCTCCAGGTAATCAATGCTGCTAAAATAAATTCATATGAGCTGCAGTCTTGGGTTGATTTGAAAATGCCACCTAGACACCCACGAGGAAGACCACAATTCTGCAAACGGAGGACACAACACGTGACTAAACACGTTCCAATCTGCTGTTTGAAGTCGAGATTTGAGCAGAGATGCAAACAGAGCTGTTTAATTTTCAGCTCCAAGTCTTGGCTGCTAAGAGGAGATTGATGCGCCATATGATCCTTCCCTCAAACCTAAGTCGCTGTTCACTCCAACTCAGCTCCTCTGATTTGCTCGGCTGCCTCTGCTAACTCCAACAACCACCGCCAGATGATGGAATCGGCCCCCAGATCATAAGTTGGCTGCCAATGAACTTACGTGAAGCACAACTAGCGACTGCAACATCATGTTCCATCTCGCAACTGCCAAACTCCACCCACGACTTCACAATTTGCTGCTTGCAGGTGGCAATCGGCTGCTCAAAAATTACTCAGTGCCATAGCACCTTTTTTCTCAGTTGTATGTATTCGATTGGCTACGATATGGCTCTTATTTTAAACATTGAGACCACCAGAGATTCAGTGGGCAGATACAAGCCGTGATTATTTTTGTCAAAAGGTAGGAGGCTATGAGCGGATCCACGGATATGGTTTCCGTGAAAAGGCGTAACCTTGGCTTCAAGAGGGAATTCTCTTCAGATTCACTGCTTTCTTCTGGAATTAGAGATATTGATGCCTGTTCTGCCTCGTCATAAAGAATGCAATGACATCTCTCTTCAAATCTTCGACAGTCTGCAAAAGTGGTTCTCTTGGAAAAGTATGTGCTCGTGCAAATATCGTTCCACTAAAAGTCACCAAGCCAACAACCTCTTCACAGCTCCCAGCTTGCATTGATATCACATCGGCAAAAGGCAAAAGTAGGTCTATCTCATGTGGCCCCTCTGCAACTGACCCCTTATCTTCGGTGATCAGAGATCCATCAAGCAAAGCCTTGGCAGTTTTCAACTGTTCAGACAGCAATGAAATTGCTTTCAGGAGAATTTTCTTCATGTCATTTGCCTTTTGGATATCATCCTGAAACAATGGCAACCTTATATCGAAATTGTAGATGGAAGTAAAAGTCTGGAGTGTTGATAAAAGCTTTGACATTTTTAGGTCACAGGGCCGAAAGGACATCAATGTAAAGTTCCCATCCAAGCTACAACTTCGACATGACCATCTTCTTGGGCTGTAAGAGATGTGAACAACAATTCTCTCGTCTGCTTCCCCCTTTTCATAGACTGGTACTGCTCTCGGATAAGATTTATTTGATGCTGTGACCAAATTCAAATTGACCGTTTCTGACTTCGATGTAAAGGTACTGTGCCTATCTCCAGCGAAAGGGTGGCATTGAAATGCTGCACTGGAATGAAACTTCAATTCGGAGCTATAAAATTTGTCGTGCTCTGTTTTATCAGCAAAAAACATGGATACCTTCAGAAATCCTCAAAACAGCTTCGAGCAAGTCCAATGCCAGCCAAAGTTTGAACTTTATCTGGAACTCCTACATCCGCATCATGTCTTCAACTAGTAACACAGAAGCTGCTTGAAGCATGTCAGAAACTGGATCATCTTCACCAATCTTTTTACTGCAGAGCCTCTGAGATATGCAATTTGATCAAAATACTTCAAGGGCTTTCTCACCAGTGGCATCTATCAAGCCTCTAGAAGGAACATCAGTCTGTGTAGTAATATACTGTGACATAAGCCCAACGTTTCTTTGTGACTGTGTTACTTTCAAGATTCCCAACTATACTATAACCATTATCATAAGAAGCTCCACTAGTAAAGCTACTAGTTCCTTCCTGCTCAGTGTGAGAACTCTGAAGCTTCTCACCCAACTCTCTATGGCATTGCTCATCTATGCCTTCCAAATTCTGAAAAATCCTTACCCGTTTTTGGAATTCAGTGAATTCTTCAGAACTCAGAGAACCATCACTGTTTGGATCTACTAGCTGCATCAGCTCCTGGGCATCTTCTTTATTAGCTCCAAGCTCCTTCATCATTTCTTTAAGCTCCTCCATACTAATCAAACCATCTTGGTTTTTATCAAATAACTTGAATATTCAACTCTTCATATCATTGTGCATAGTAGATTCTTTAGAAGAGCTCTTAGGAAGACCTTGAAAATGGAAAGCTGCATTATCAGCAGCAGCCATCATGATTGCCTTAAGTTGCTTAACCTGAGATCATTTTGGCAAGGGGAGGAATTGCTCCTTCATCTCCCAAGAGATTTAGAGTTTGATCAGTCAATTCCATATCTGCAAGGGCTTTTGCCATTTTCAGCTTTGATTCCGCTGAGCCTTGATTCTTTCTGCTGCTCCTCATTTCCGCTTTGCTTCTATAAATAGTGTTTTAAGCACTCCAAGTGCAGAATGCATTTGGAGGGGTAACAGGATCCATGACCTCTCGAATTTTAATATAATCAATATTTTATTTTTTCTCATGTGATATAAATAGAGAGTTAAAAGGTATAACACTTATTAAATGATGGAATATTTACAACATGAACTAGAATATTATCAAGAGTATAATAAAAATTACAGTTGTCGAATGACAAGGAGAAATTCATTAAGGGCTTAGCAGAGGAAGATAATTCTCGCTTGAAAAATTATAATAAAAGTTGATCAAACATATCAAGGAATTAAAAGTTGAAAACTAGTTCAATCAGAAACTATAATAGGAAAATCAATTTGTTGAATCATGCTACAATTTGTTGGACATTTGGAAGCAACCATCATAGCATCAACTTCACCACCAGATAGCCTCATCTCTGAACCAAAACAAAAATCCATCCCCTACCCATCAAAATTACTAGCAATGTGATCCTTCAAGCTTGATCCTTTTGACAAAAAATCACAATTGTGAGCCTTATGCAACATGAGGGGTAACAAGATATAGAGAAGATTTCATTAAATTCAGTTTCTAAAAGCAATTATGGAATAAAGTAGGGCACTGATTTTTTAAAACCAGTAAAATCCAATATCCAATAACCTTTATAGAAAAATAAGAATAGTTTTAATTCCCGGAATGGATAACATGCAAATTGAAAACATCATTGTAGGAAACCTCTTCAAGAGCAAAAGAATGAACTTTACATCAGAGCAATACTATTGCATTAAATTCAATATTGTTCTATATAACACTACAAGCAGTTTATGATTTATTCTATACTTTCAGGGAAAACATACCTGAATAATTTGAACAATTTCTACTTCAAATTGGACCTCTTCACATATATTTTGCAATGATGGCATGGCGGAAGCATCTGTTATGTAAGAACCATTAACATATATGATTGCCTTCTCCCGTCTAGTCATAGTTCCAATGCCTTTTTCTAATCCCGCAGGCACCTGCGTCAAAATTATCTTAAGATATTTCCTCTCTTGGAAAGAAGAATAATGAGAGTTTTTCCAAAGTATCATGAAAATGCAGGATATCTACCAGCTACATCATAACAATGTACCTATTTTGGAAATAAATACTGAAACATGAAAAGCACAAACGGGCTGCAAAATATGAATGACAGTGATAAGCAAAAACTACCTGTATTTCTAACTGAGTAATATTAGATGTTCCAATGCCATTTCACCAAAGTTGTACACTCTTTATCAATCCAGACATATAAATGCTAGGCCTTATCCCTGTCTATTCAAGCACTGCAACCAATAGCTTTTCAAGGAAATCAAAATAGAATACTCACGAACCTCTTTCTTCCCAAAAGTAAAGTGCAAAGGCTCTCCTTTGTTGAATGAAAATAGTGTGCGCTCATCATGAGTTCTTGCTGTTACCCTAATAATAACATGACAACCAGCATTGCCTATAAGAAACAACACAACTTTAACCACGCATGATTAATCATTCCAGTAAAACTGTTAAACTATCATGTGTTTTCTCATCATGAGTCTTTGCTATTATCCTACAAATAACATGACAACCTGAATTGCATATAAGAAACAACGCATAATTTTAATCATGAATTATGAATCATTCCAGTAATACTATAGAGGAAAGTTGATTAAAACACATAAAAACAATCAGAAATCAACTAATCTTATTGTTGTTCAGATGAAAGCATATATATAGGATTATTGCTCTAATTTCAAAGGCAAAAATATAGATCATATTGTAATGGCTCTAAGCATTTGCAGTTGATGTATTTTGCTGAGACACTTTAGTAAGATCTCTAACGATACATGCATAAAATACTAAGACAGTAAACAAACTTATTAAGCTTTCTTATAAATTGACAACAATCTTTCTCAGAAGCTGGGTTTGATGCAATGAAATACAAATAGCTCAAATACAAGTTCCCTCCATGAAACACCAAGATATTTCATCCACTCATCAATGGCACCACACAAGAATGACCTCCAAAGTCTATTTATTTCTCAAAAAAATACAAAAATTACAATAGCAAGCTCTTCACCCAAAAACTCCAACTAGTTCAAATGAGGAGAGAGCACTTGCTTTTATAGCAAAAATGGGCCCAAGATGGCGAATTGGCCAACTGAAGAGGACTGGGGCAAATCATGAGTAGAGGGAGAGCTATCCCCTGATTGATGGGATCAAGAAGCAGTTAAACAGAAGAAAAATGCACCACCTCTCAAGAGGTAGGTGCATCCTCTCCTTGAGATTTCCACCATCCAATAGCAAGGCACCAACCAAGAGATGCACCCTCCCTTAGATGAGATGCACCCCCTCTGACTAGAAACAACTCACCCTTGATTAGATTTGATTGGAATCATTGATTCAGAGCTTCAATTAACTCCCTTTTGATTGCCAATTAACTCGCCCCCACCCCGGACATGTCCCAAACATGTTTCCATTTATTTAGGAAATGACTTTTTGTTTTTTTACATTTTCGAGAGAAAAATATTTTTTATGAGAAATAATTGAAATTTTTTTCTCAAAAGTAGGTTTAGGGGTTAATTGGGTGCTCTGAGTTAGAAAACGAGCACCCCCGTGGCAAATTCTCTAACCACACTTTTATGACCTTTTTACTTTTTGCATTTAAAACATTAAAAATTATTCGTTTTACGGGAAAACTTTGTATTCAGGGAAAACAAAAACAAACCTAAGGGGACCTAGCACATGTTCATATGACTCTAAAATAGTGCCTAGCATGGTAATATACATTGACACCTAGAATTTAATAACCTCCTAAGGCCTAAGCACCAAGACGAGCATTCCATCTTTGGAGGAGCAGGTGAAAAACTCAAAAATTGTACCTTGTTGAAAAGCAAAGTATAATTAACAAGGAAAAAACACATTGGAATACCCGGGTTGATGTCCAACTCCTAGGAAAGCCAAGACTTTTACAAAAAATCCATCATACTACAACACTATTACAAATCCCCAAGGGGGTATGAACATGTGGAAAAAGAAAAAAGGACCATAAAAGGTCGCATGGACTTATGAATGCTGGTAATGAACATATGACATATTCAAACCATGCCCGCTTGCTTGAAAGTCCAACTAAGTACGAATTACCTGGTAACAATTCACCAAATGTTTTTAGGGGAGTGGATGAGGGACGACTTCAATTCCCATCTCCTTTGCAAGATGAAATGGCATTTCTTATGGTGCAGGAGACTAAAAAAGCATTTCTTGTGGTAGAGGAGACGATGATAAGAAGCCTTAAGCAGTGTTTAAAAACTCTCCGAAAAATCGCCAACTTTTCAAAAAGTCGCGAGTTTTTCCCTAAGCCGAAAAATCGGCTGGAAAAAATCGCAACTTTTTAACTTTTCAAAAAGTCGCGACTTTTTCGAAAAAGTCGCAAAGGCTAAAAATGGCAAGTCCCGACTATTCCCAACTTTTTCCAAAAAATCTCCATTTTTGCTAAAATGGCTAAAATGACTAATTTTCCAAAAATTTGCCAATTTAGCAATTTTGTTGTATACTAACACCTTTCCTCTACTGTATAAATATTTCAAAACTTTGTTGTATTTGAAGATCAAACCATGCAAGGATAATCTTCACAAAATATGTATCCATTTATCAAAGATCACAATGGTAATTGAATTACTTTTTTCACTATTAGGGAATTTTTTGAGCAAAAATATTTTGAGTGATCATCATAGCACATTGTAGGAAAAATATTTTGAGTGATCATCATAGCAGTGTTTCAAGTCGTAGATGAATTAGGGCTAAATGTGAGGCTCATGTCGGAAATTCAATTTGGGAGGAGTGAAAAACACATCTATGATTTATCACAAATACAAAACAAGAAATAAAATATACCTTTCAAAAATTAGGTTTAAGTCATAAGATGGAGGGAAAAATAAAAAGCATTTATGAAAACCTTATATAAACCTAATCATTGGAGTAGGGAAAAATATGAAGTATGAATGGAAAACTTGGGAAGAAAGCATTGGTATTAGATAGTTAGATGCTAGTTTTCCTCGAATACATTTATATATAATATATGTGATGTCATGTTGTATTGGTTATCCACTTTTAAGTCCTTGACTAGACAACTATGATGTTTCATGATACAGTATCGACTTTGATGTATCATTTTACATTTGGCATGACTACATGATGATGATATATATCAATGCTTTCTCCATATTTATGTTCCAATGTGTTTATATGATGTTATTGTTGCTTTAAATGTTTAAAATCCTAAAAAAATGAATGTATTTTGTATTTTTTAATGCTTGCCGACTTTTCCCAATTTTTTTGCCGATGTTGGCGAGAAGTTGTATTCGGGACCCTTGTCGACTTTTTGCCAATGCCGACTTTTTCAACATTGGCCTTAAGAGTAGCTGGGACGATCATGAGTGAAGGCGTGTTGAAGTTGGTTGTGGATAGTTTTCCAATCCTCGTACCACCAATTCATGGGGCAGGATCTAAGTTTAGGGCAAGGGTAAGTGGATTGCATGGAGTGGGGGTAGGTTTTAGGTGCAACTTCCCAAACAGTGAAACAAAGACAGGTGTATTTAGCAAAGGAAAATTCAAGGACGAGACTTGAATGGGAGCATCCAGTGGAGGTGGGGAGTGAACATGTCAAAGACCCCCTCATCAAATAGGATAGTGGTTTAAGGTGGGCCCAAGCTAAGTCACCTTATTCGAATTTGTGTTCGAGTTCAGCAACTTTGCAGTTCGTGAAAACTTCGGCAATCAAACTTTTGGTGATAAAATTCAAAATTAAATTCAAGAGACTATAAAATTTGAAATTAATAAAAAATACATCTAAATTTAAACACATTATATAAATGAAACTAGTTATTATACCATCATTAATTCTTATGTGAAACTAGTTACTATACCATCATTACTTAATATACATGCAATAAGATATATAGTTACTATACCATCACTAATCCAACCAATTTGCCAATAACTCACGAACAAGTTTGCTCATATGCCACGGGCCCACAAACCAGTTTTCCATGAATTGGTTTATGCCATATTTTCCTAAATTGACAAAAAATCTCTAGTATATCAAACAACATGTTAGACTCTACTCAAAAGTTTCATGGACAAAATTATAATCCATAGATGCAGTAGCTGATTGGTATCTTCCAAAAGAGATGTTTGTTGGGATTTGTTATGTGCCAAGAAGTGAGAGAACCTGGTGATGAGTACAACTTGTGGAACTCACAACTCATATATCTATTGCACGGTAGATTGGGTCCTTAACAAATACACTGATGACGACCATAAAATGAACCAATAGGACCAAAAGGGCTCGAACATCTCTACTTTATTGAAGGCAGTCGTATCTTCTACTCACATCTTTCAGTCTACTCAATGTTGCAATGGTTATTATTTATCTGTTGTGGGTTGCTCTCGTCTCTTCACCAAGTTGAGATTCAAGTTTCGGTTAATCAAGTTTGCAGTTCTGGTAGAAGGCACCAGACAAAGCACAAACTCACGCATATTTTTATTTCTCTCACAGTATCGAACGAATTAACGACAAGAGGTGCAAGGGCAAGGCAGATACAAAGTTTGTTGTTCCTAAGTTAAAGTCTGAACAGAAAGTGTGCGCTCATGGACTAGGGTTAAATTTAAAGGATTGAATTCAGCTAATTTAAATGATTAAATTGATCTTCCAATAAAATTCAGTGAATTTCAATTTTCAAGCTTGAAAATCGACGAATATGGTGACTTAGGGCCCAAGTGAGGAGGGGTCAAATGGGGAAAGTTGTCAACTTGGAGGGAGAAAGAAAGAAAATCATGATCATCCATGGGGATGGGGGTTACCAAGAAATGATGAATGAAGGGGAGTAGATCCTGACTAAAGCGGACATAATCCACCACACCCGCACCTCCACTATGAGGTAAACAAGTGAAAAAGCAAGATTCTGGGAAACAGAGGAGGTTGTTAAAGATCAATAGCTCATGGTATTCTCCAAGCCACAGGAGGTCCCTACCATACTGTGGAATAAGCCCCAAAGCATCATCAAATAACTGTGAAGTCTCATTGAATCTAGATATATCTCCTGAACACAAAGCACATCCTTTGAGCGATGTGGACAGGAATCTAAAGAGCTCTAGAACGAGCATTATAGTCGCCCAATAGAATGATCTCCCCCGCCACTGAGTATTGAATGATGCCAAAGTACAAATCTAGGAATGGGTCTCTGTCAAAATCATTGTGAATAGCAAACCGAGATGAGACGAGGAAGAGTAATAGACTGCAATGTAGATATCTTTGGGAAGATGGGATAAACTGTTAAACCAGATCCACACGAACCTAGAAAGTTGGTCTGAAGCTATCGAAGAGACCCTACCTTGAAGGAAGTCCTTATTCAAACAAGCCACCCCACTTGAAGATCTAGTCTACGGTCGGCAGGCTAAAAGCCAATGAGAACTTGTTATGTTTGGGATTGGTTGGATAGGGCTCGCATGTGTCTCAGTAATAAAGAGGATGTCGGATGAATCGAGAGTGTTGTTCATCATGACCAACGACAACTAGAATGGTTCATTGCCATGCTAGCACCCTACTTAAATGCCCGATCCTTGTCACCTCTTCCAACGAGTTGGTCATAAAGAGAACCCAAGTTGAGAGTACCCAAGGGAAGTGGAATCCTAACTAATAGCCTAAAGATCTCTAATGACCGCCCATTTCCCTACCAATCGTGTGCTTGCTAACAACTTCTTGGCACATTTCAGCTCTATAACATAGGAGCTAGTAAGGTTTGCATATAGGAATATCCTACTAAGGAGGGAGAATAGCACTCACTTGGATCTGAGAACTTGGAGCTGATTGCTTGTTGACCTGAATAGGATCAAAAGTGTGGAGTTGGCACCCATGCAAGCATGCTCAATACTGATGTCCTTAGATCCAATGTGTCATGGAGGAAGGAGATGCCTATACATAGGAGATCTGTTGAGAACATGGTGGGGGGAAGTTCACATATTAAGGTTAAGTTCCCATGTTCAAAAAAGGTGTTCTCCATTCAACCTAGCTTGTATCACCTCCTCAACCTCCGCGAGCAAGGGGAAGAGGCGGTGACGTGTTCCCTTTTCTGAACCACTTGAACCCAAGAGTTAAGGGTTTGTTGTTGCATTTCCGTTTCTTATTTAAATAAGGCCTGCTATAATCTCATCTCCTCTTGCATATTTTTGGTATGTTCAATATTTCAGAATGGCAGTGGGAGAGTGCATAAGTGGGTTTTGCAAGTATATGTTTTTTTGGTGTTTCATTTCAAAAACCAGTTGTTTGAGATCAGTTACCTCATAGTGGAGCTTATTGTTTTCAGTTTCAAGAAATTCCATCCTCAACGGATTTTTAATCTGGGATGTCCCTTATGAAATATCTGAATCCATGGCAATATCCATGGAGCTGTAAATCAGTCCTAGAATGTTCTTGCAACTATCAAGGGCCTCACATTGTTTGCTTGGAGATGAGGAAACTGAAGCAGTGGGTAAGGATTTTAAGGTAGAGTCCACCATGGCCTCGACTCTATGGATAGGCAGACAGATCGTTGTTTGTTGTTGCTCGCCACCAAAGAGATAGTTGGCACAGCTGTCAAATTGCCTCGAAATCGCACAGCAGAGTTACAATTGTCAAATTGCCTTCAAATCGCACAAAAAAGCTACAATCATCAAATTACCTTCAAATCACACAACAAAGCTACAACACCAGTGGATTATTCAAAATTCATAGTGGAATTGTAAGAATTCGAGCAAGGGATCCCACACGGAGAAGATAATGCAAGCGAAATTGGGATGGGCTTTGAGACCGATGAATCAAAACACAACAGAACAATTTTCCATGTTGTCAATTCATGGACCACTGTTCTGGCTAAACTCAAGATACGATACTATTGCTTGCCACCAAAGTCACATGACACGAGGACACGGGACACGGAGGACACGAAAATACGAGTATTCGACACAAGACACGACGACCCTGGAAATAGGACACGGGGGACACACTTTATATATATATATATTAAAAAAATACATAAAGGTCTACATTTAAAAAAAAACTAAAAGTATATACAATGTACATCAAATATAATATCATTCAATTGAAATTTGACAATGATGAATCAATAATAAAATTATCATGAATCATGAACTTTGAACCATATGGCATAAACTGCATACTTGATATTTCTGATTAAACCACAAAAATCAAAATGTATTATGTAGATATCGAGAGAATGCCACTGGAAAATACAAAAGAGAGTAAATAGTACTTAGTACTAAGTCTAGTATCTACAGTACTACTAGATACAAAATGAAAATACTAAATAACCACAGGGAAGAATATCATAGCTCATTAATGCTACTAGCCATTGTCAATCGTCCTCTTGCTCCTCCATGTCAAAATTATCATTACTTGCTCCTCCATGTCAAAATTATCATTATTGTCGTAGCTCTCTCCTCTCTCCTCCTCCTCCTCTATACCCTTTTTGATAGGACACATGTCTAGAAATCAAGACACTTTCCAGCACGTGTCTCCTCCATGTCAAAATTATCATTACTGTCGTAGCTCTTTCCTCTATCCTCCTCCTCATCCTCTATACCCTTTTTGACAGGACACATGTCTAGAAATCAGGACACGTTCCTGGCACGTGTCCAACACGTGCTGGAAAGTGTCCAGATTTCAGGACACGAAAATTTTGGTGTCGGACACATATTAGGGCAAGTGTCGTGTCCGACACGTGGAATACGGGACACGGACCCTATTTGGAAGTGTCCTGTTACTTAGCTTGCCACTTGAGCAAGGTAGTTGGCACAGCCATCATTTCAAGAGAGGAAGTGAATCCAACCTACCAAATGCACAGCAAAGCTACAACAAAACACAGTAGAGCAATCCATCCAAGAACTTGCCTCCAAATTGCACAGCAGAGAGTGATTCCTTGCAAACACCGGGGCTCAAAACCCACTAGACCCAAGGATGAGTTACAAAATCAAAAAGCAGCAGAGAAATAATTGCAGACGAAAATTATGTTGGATTAACTGAAAAGTAGAGTATTCGCTTGAATGCCTGTATGCGATATCAATCCACTGTGATTGCTCTGTCTCTTTATCAATAGGCGACTAAGGGTATACCTCTGGGAACAAACAAGCAAGAATGTGCTAGACTTGAGGGAAGGTTATGGTATATAAATGAACTTAATCTCGAACATATTCATGAAATTTGAGAATGCAGATTTCCACAGTTCATTATATTATAATAGAAAGGTTTGGAATAACCTGTGTTAGAGTTATGAAACAATCCCTAAACTCTAACTCAAGTTACTCCCAAAATTTCAATTATAACATTAATAAAAATTTCAACTGTTCAAAAAGTGCGATTTCCAGATTTGATTTTCAGTCGTTTGTGTTCTTCATCTATTGTAATTTACAGCAATAATGTCTTGTTGATTTGACATAAGTAATGGGCATTTTTGTCAAGTGGTTTGACATCATAATTGAAGAAGTCAAGAATTGTTTTGCTGCTGTAAAATTGAGTTTTCAGATTTGATTTATGCATGATAAGATTGCCCTAAAAAGCTGGAACTTATCAAGTCACATTGGTATCTTTACACCTGGGATTGCCTAGAAGATTGGGTTGTTAAAGATTCAAATATTGTTTACTTTCCACTGTCGTTTTGTTCTGTATTCTGTAACAACCCTATGGCTGAAAAATTTTAAGATCAAGGAAACCTCTAGTTAAAAGGTGAAATTTCTGCATTCTGGATTCCAAGAAATTTCCACATGCTTTTAGAACACTTCAAAAAATCCTCGCCCAATGCTCCTCCAAAGCAAGGCATCTTCCAAGCAAGTAACAAACCTCCACGTTGCCAGTACCAGCGTAGATCCAAATCCTAGGCTCTATCAAGCGCCGAGAGGGATCAAATCTCTTCTTAGGTATCCATTGATTTATTAATATTTAATATTATTTATGGCCGACATATAGTACTTTTTTATTATTTTTTATTTTGTTAGGAATAAACATTACAATGTTTCTCCATACATGGTTTAAAACCATATGCAAGGCCTTGCACATGGTCTTAAAACCATTTGCAAGGCCCTCCTAAACCATGGACAATAAAACCATGGGTTGTTTAGGAGGCCTTGCACATGGTTTTAAAACCATCTGTATGGCCCTCCTAAACCATGTACAATAAAACCATGGGTTGTTTAGAAGGCCTTGCACATGGTTTTAAAACCATGTGCACATAGTTTTAAAACCATGTGCAAGGCCAACATTTTTTTGCGGATAATTCAGTTTTTTATTTTTTATTATTTTGTTAGGTAGGAACATTACAACATCTCCCCCATATTGTGTTTTTCCCTGATACACATTTTTTTTTACGGATAATTAAATTTTTACTTTTTTATTGTTTTGTTAGGTAGGAATATTATAACATCTTCCATTTTTTTTCCTGATAATTAAATTTTTATTTTTTTATTGTTTTGTTAGGTAGGAATATTACAACATCTTCCCCATATTAGATGGTTTTTCTGGCCGACATTTATTTTGGCCTATAATTAAAAAAATTATTTGTTATTAATAAAAATAACGTTACGTAACGTTACAAGATCTCCCCCATACTGGGCTGTAGAGCGCCTCTCGGCGCAATGAAGAATGTCACCAAGTTGTCTAAAGTTCTTCATGCTCCAAGGAAGAAGGCCACATAAGCATCCATACAAGGTCTAGCAATCCAAGAGCATGCCACCTCCACATATGCATGTCCATCACAGAACAAGCAGGGGTTATCTATAGACCATGCAACCCACGTCACATGAAGCACCCAAGCATGGTTTACACATTTTCGGAGTAACCCCGAAGGCTAACAAAGATTTCATATATAATCCCAAAACATGTATAACATACCAAGCTTATGGTGTTCTCCCTCTTCATGATGATAAGTAATTAAACAGCAAAGACCACTTGATTACTCAATACTCACCCCATGTGCTTCTTAAATGGTGGGTGAAACAACCTTAGATTACCTTTAAGATTCCTATACGACACAAAGCATGGTTATTAGTGCCAAAAAGGTCCAATGCTTTGCATTAGGCACTAGGGAGCTTACCTCATGATTCCATAAAACTTAGCAGAGGATAGTCCCAAGGAAATCGCATCATTTCTGGGGCATTCCTTTTAGACCTAATGTTTCCAATGTAGCTTGTGAGAAATGTCTAGACTATAGATTGGGCTCTTTAACTCCACTTGATGTAGGCATAAAACAGTTTCTAAATCAACTAATTCAAAATGTTTAAGGCTATGTTGCGTGGGAGCTATCCCCACCCCCTCGCTCCCGCTCCCGAAGCTCGCTCCCAGTTTTGGGAGCACGCTCCTAAGGCGCTCTCTTCCTTTCCTATACTAAACGCTCCTATACTAGGTTTATCACTTAATGACAATGTTATGGTACCTCCCTTCTTTGCCAAGCTCCTACAAAAGTTTTTATCGTTGATCATTTGATGATAATGTTACAAGTTATGACTACTAGATGATTGATGTTATATGGTTTAATCCATGTATTCTATAGCTAATTCAACATCCTACATGTTTTTTAGATATGAATCCATCAAAATATATTAAAATATATACTATACAAAAAACGCTCCAGAAACACTCTCAAAAAGGGAGCTTTCGAAAATTTCGCTTTTCGCTCCGCTCCCGCTCCCAACAACATAGGTTTAAGGAGATTCAGAATGAGTTCATGTACATCATGGAAAAGTTGGAAAGAGTACAAACAAACAATTTTATGTTGCTTATAGAAAATTGTCTCACTTTTCAGGTAAGCGATATTTGGAACTTAAAGGTCAAGCCTAACACTCTCATCGGCATCAAAGCTTTCAAAAATGTCCCTTCTTTAATATAGCCCATCTCAAATTTGAAACAGAAGTATAATTTAAATTCACAAGATACAAAAGAAGGGGAATATGGCATGAGGGGAGAGTTATCTACTACAGAAGAATCAGAACATGCAAAAACAAGAGCACTATTGTGTATCCCAAGAAGAATCAAAATAATGAATCAGAAGTTGCAGTTCAGCCAAGTCAACAATTTTACATTTAATCATTCAGTTTACTCTAAAACGATCCATCCAAACTAGTAATTATTACAAAGACAACAGGATATGCTTTAGAAAACTACAAAATAAAAAAGGGATTAATGCATTTACTATTTGAACCAAAAAACAACTAAAACAAGCCAATATCTGTACTCCATCTCAAAGAGAAAACCAAACAACCACTATGAACCCTGCAGAAAAGAAGAAAGGTAAAGAAAACAACTATAATGCGCCATAAAGAAATATAGCAATGCATTTGAATAAGGGAAAAAAATTAGAAGTCCGAAGCTAAAACTAACCAAGCTTTGACTTCATATGGCTCCCTAGCTGTCTCCCAACCTTCACCTTCAGTCAGAACCTGATAATTGCATACCGATGGAACTCAGAATTCGACTGAGAAACTTTAATTCAAAGAAAAAAGTAAAAACAAACTACATCAAGATGAGTTAATATAAAAGCAGTTCTGTTTGCCTTATTGGATACTAGTATCTATGAATAAAAACTCTTAAGACACTTCTGTCACAAAGTACATCTTTCAGATTTGGAACAAATTTTGCAGAGTTGCATTTTCCGTATGGCCCCACTAACATTTCTTACAAACTTCTAAAGCATGTTATTTTATTCTATTCTTAATGTAGACCATTTACACGCAACGCATTACCAAATCAAATAATCATCAACACCACTACTTTGACAAGCGATAATAGTTCACAAAGATGTGAATCAGTATTTCAGCCTTTTGAGGGTAAAGTAGATTTTGACAAAATAAAACAAACTACAACATCAAATAATAAAGATATCAAATAACAATGAACAGTTTATTTAAGGTATCCCAATGCCAAGGCTTCAAATTTCAGGATCAGTAGCTCTTTACAGAATTTAGGCTGCCTGGAAAATGGTCACAAACTATCTTCATTGGGAATTTGAGGATACAAGAAGTGCATGGGATCAGGAATCAAGGCCCATCTCGACTTCTCCCTTCCCCTGGGGTTAACTTCGCTTAATACCAAGCTATCTTGGGAAGAGGATTGCTAGAAAAGGCTTATTTTTCTTATTTTTCTTAAGAGAATTTTGGATTTGAGAAGAATAAATATGGCATGTGGAGAAATTTAAATCATGCTCAAACATTAAGTGCAGCTGACAAACCAACATTACTGGAACTATGTAGAATGATCCTTGAAAATTGTTGCTTTAAACTCCAAATTCAAGATTTGGGACCTTATAAGAGGGACTGGAAATTAGGCAATGGGAAGTCCTCCTTCACCTATGACACCAAAAACTTGTACAATAGCTCAAGACCTCGGATTCTAATTTCTCCGTGCTTAAGTAGGAAATGTGAACTTATGAGTCTGAAGAGAGGTATCAAAATGAGATGTCAAATTCTCCAAAAGGCAAGGAACTCATTTAAATAGAAAGATTTGGGTTGGTAGGTGCTCCATTAGGATTTGATAACTAAAACAACACTGAATAAAGAAACATCTCTGATTTGTTCAGACCTTCTGGAGGTGTCCAATTGTTCAGACCTTTTGGGCATGGTTAAAAGCAAAATTCAGCTACCTGTTCACAACCACCCTTACTTCAAGAGGTCCCCTCTTAAGTGACAACTGGAAGAAAGGGATCATTGGAGAGGTTTATGGAATACACTCGGATTGTTTTCTATTTCTTTCCTCTGGAAAAGCAGGTGCACATCTTTTAAAGGAGACAATTCCCACCTACAATTAAGAGAATTGGGAGCATTGAAAAATAATCTAGCAATTCATGTCAAAGCTAGAGTTGATAAATTTCGAAAGGAGATAGACTCCTTGCCCTCTAGGGAAGAGGCCCATATGTTAGTCTTTCTAGCTTTAATAGAAAGGGAATCTTCATGTAACTCTTATGTCTATTTGTCATGCCTCTAGTGCATTTTTGAAGCAATATAATTGTATTTTTCAAATCAATATATAATTATATATATTGTATTGTGTGTGTGTGTATATATAACGATAATCAAATAGTGATCTCAGAAACTCAAATCTCAATAGATAAATTAACGATGACTTGTATTCACTTAATAAGTTACAAAATATTTAAACATTTAAACTCAACCTTAAAGGCATTGTCAATGAAGACCAAAGACAATTCACAATCATATCATCCCTTTACCATTTCAATCCTTTTGAGATCTATTATTTCTCATACATAAGATCAAGTTAGGCTTTTTGTCACCTACCTATGGCACCCACCCCAACAAGGGCAATGGCCTAACAACATGGATCTCCTTCCCAAATCTGTGCACTAGTACCCAAATATAAAAATTATGATGATCAAATAGCAATCTCAGAAACTCAAATCTCAATAGATAAATTAACTAAGACTTGTATTTACTTAATAAGTTACAAATATTCAAACATATAATCTAAACCTATAACATTAAGGGCATTGTCGATGAAGAGTCAAGACCAAAGACAATTCAAAGTTATATCATCCCTTTATCATTTCAATCCTTTTTAAGATCTATGATTTTTCATACATAAGCTCAATTTAGGGTTTTTCTGACTTACCTAGGGAAGCTACCCCATCAAGTGCAGCGTCCTAAACATGGATCATACCTTTATCATTTCAATCCTTTTTGAGATCTATTATTTCTCATACATAAGCTCAAGTTAGGGTTTTTGTCACCTACCTATGGCACCCACCCCAACAAGGGAAATGGCCTAAACAACATGGATCTCCCACCCAAATCTGTGCACTAGTACCCAAATATAAAAATTATGATAATCAATTATCAAATAGTGATCTCAAAAACCCAAATCTCAATAGATAAATTAACAACGCCTTGTATTCACTTAATAAGTTACAAATATTCAAACATTTAATCTCAACCTATAACATTAAGGGCATTGTCAATGAAGACCAATGACAATTCAAGGTCATATCATCCCTTTATCATTTCAATCCTTTTTTAGATCTATTACTTCTAATACATAAGCTCAAGTTAGGGTTTTTGTGACTTACCTAGGGAAGCTACCCCAACAACAGCAGGGGCCTATACATGTATCTCCCTCCCAAATTTGTGCACTAGCGCCCTAAGGGTTTGCAAGGAATTAAACCCACCTATTCAGATCCTTAACTAATCCTTCATTTGACTAGCCTCTTGATTTTGACCATCCACTTCATCCAAGAGAAGAGTAATTTTTACAATATTCTTGATGATAATCTAGATAGTGGCATGAATATAAAACACTAACTTTATGTTATATGTTATGCTATGAAACCGGATTCGTCCTGGAGGCCCCCCGTGTCCCGTGGGGATCGAATCGGACACGATTCAAGTCGGACACGTGCTCGATTCGTCTTCCAGACGAATCCGAAAACAGGACACATTAAAAAATCGAATCGGACACGAAAATGCAGCGTGTGCCGAAAACAGGACACATGACCGGCGGAAAAAGACAGCCGGGTTTGCTTAAATTCAATTTTTTGTCTTTCTTTTTGTCATTTGAAAGGAAGCAATTGATTGAGAGTGAGTTTTATGTGTAGGTGAAGGAGTTTTGAAGGAGATTTTAAGGCTATCCATTGTTTCCAAGCGGTTCCAAGTGCATTCCGGTGGATTTGTGGAGAGGATTGCAAGCTCAACCATCACACAAGAAAAGGAATGTCTCAATCAGCTAGGGCAGGAGGTAGGGGTCAAAGGAAAGGGAGAAATGCACCATCTAGGGCCTCCCCTCCTATTCCACCAAGCACAACCGGTTCTCCTCCTCCGTCAAGTGCTCCATTGGCTACTAGTGGAGCTCATGCTCCATATAACCCTGTTTTAGCAAGACAACAAGCCCAAGAAAAAAAATACCCTTTGTGGAAGTATGTGACAAGGAAAGATGGGCCCAGGGCAAAGCTTGGTGGGGGAGGCAATGTGTCTTGGAGATGCAATTTTTGCAACCATGAATTCATAAGCACATATTTCCGGGTTAAGGGCCATTTGTTGGCCCTTCCTTCTTATGGGATTTCTTCATGCAAAGCGGTGACTGCTAACCAAAGGAGGGATATGGAAAGAGAGGATAACGTTGGCTTAGGGAAGGTGGCAGCAGCAAGCAAGAAAAAAGAGGATGATCCTCTTCCATTTTTGAGGAAGTCCTCTAGCACCAAGACTCCATTTCCACCTAGCATTCATGGGCGTGGAGATACTTATCAAACAAGAAAGAGGCAATCTACAGGTGGTCCAATGGATAGGATTTTCCAACAAGAGGCGCGAGAAGAGGTAGACCTTGCCATTGCATTTTTCTTCTACCTCAACTTCATCTCATTCAATGTTGCACGGTCACCATTATATTTTGAGATGGTTCGAACTATCTTGGAACGAGCTCCAAGTGGTTATGTGCCTCCTGGTTCAGAGAAGCTTAGAACCACATTGTTGGTTAAAGCAAAGAAGGAGGTAGATAAAATCCTTGAGCCAATTAGAACAACATGGCCCTCATGCAGTGTGAGTATTGTTTCTGATGGATGGGATGGATCCCGCACGCCATCCACTCATCAATTTCATGGTATCTTCCCAAAATGGACCGTTGTTCTTGAAAGCAGTGGATGCTCTTGGGAAATACAAGGATGCATAATTTATGGGTGATTTATTCATTAAAACCATTGAAGAAGTAGGTGTTGATTCGTGTGTACAAATCATCATGGACAATGCACCTGTTTGCAAGGCTGCTGGCATGATTGTGGAAGCTAAATATCCACAGGTATGTTCATTCTTTCATTTCTAATTTGCTCATTGTTTGAATTTGGTCATTGCAATGTTAGTGTTGTAGAGTCATTGATACATGCTTTTATTGCTCTTACAGGTTTTTTGGACACCTTGCATTGTCCATTCCTTGAATTTAGCACTGAAAGTCGTTGCTTCGGATGTGACATGGATTGGCACCCTTATTGAGGATGCATGCCATATCCGTAACTTTGTACAAAACCACACAAATGCCCTCACCATCTACAAACAGTACACACAGCTTTCATTGCTGAAGATTGCAGATACTCGGTTTGCTTCCTCATTCATCATGCTGAAGAGGTTGAGGGAGGTCAAAACCGCTCTTGGGTCCATGGTGATTTCAGAGTTTTGGGCTTTTTGGAGAAGGACGGATCAGGCTGCTTCACAAAAGGTGAAGGACAGGGTGTTAGATGATGGTTGGTGGGACACGGTAGATCTTAGCATTAAGATCATGGAGCCAATCATTTCTTTGTTGTGGTTTGCAAACACGGACCAGCCCATCCTAGCAGAGGTTTATGAGGGGTGGGATTCCATGATTGAGTCCATGAGGTCCATTGTCATGGAGAATGAGCGTCCCGAGTATGGGACATCGGCAGAGAACTTATGGACCATTATTCGGGATATTCTTATCTCCAGGTGGGATAAGAATTGCACACCTTTGCATTGCTTGGCCCACTCCTTGAACCCCAAGTTCTACACTCAGGAGTGGCTCACTGGTGGATCAGGGGCCTCACACAGAGTCCCTCCTCACATGGATGCAGAGATTGCACATGGGAGAAAGATAGCACTTAGACGGCTATTTCAGGGTAGCGACATGCTTGAGGAGGCGGAGGAGGGCTTTGTAGATTTTTCCACTGGCACTGGGAGATTTGGAGGCTATGATGTGCTTAGAGATAGGGGGGGTAAGA
>LPNX010636249.1:322581-335518 GCA_001517045.1 Pseudotsuga menziesii
TGTTATGTTATGCAAGTTTCCTATGATGAAGCTATGTGATAACTCACCTTTGACCCTAACAATCAGACTTAACTCCCCCTTAATCTTTGACATTTTTTTTAGGCTCCTTCTTGTACCTATCTTCTTTGATTTCTTGGACTTTTCTTCTTTTGTAAGGCCTTGAATCACTATGTTAAATTTGTAAATCTTGTATGTGTTTTTTTCCTACTCTTTCCAATTTCTTATTCTCCATCATTCTATTGCAAGCAAGAAGTGATTCTCATATTGAATCAAGAAGCATGATAGGTATGTGGTTTTTGTTTTTGGTTACGATTCTTCTCATCATGATGGTGGTGGGAAGTAGATTTGGTGGTGGCAATGATGAGGATGAATAGATAGGGAGTGGCACATACCATGAAAAGGAGGAGGAAGAGGGAGAGGAGGAGGAGGAGGAGGAGATTGAAAGTGATGAGGGACAAAATAAAAAGACACAACACCTTTGTGGAAGTATGTGACAAGGCTTGGGGGAGGGAGAGGGGATTGAACCACGAAGTTTACATGCCTCCATTGTAATAAAACTTACACAGGTTCATATACCCGTGTGAGAAAGCATTTGTGTGGGCTTATGCTGTGTGATCAAGGTAAGGCTACTGGAGTCAAAACATGTGACAAAGTGTCAGCTAAAGAAAGAAACAAATGCAAGTTGGAAGAAGAGGCCCCTCAAAACAATTCCAAGAGATCAAGGGTCGAATCCGAATCCCCACATGGAATGTTTAGTAGTGGATCTGGATCATCATCCACCCATGCTAATGGATTCTCGCCTATGCAAAATAAATTATCAGATTTCCTTGACCTTGGTTGCAGAGATGATGTGGATTCAAAAAATTTACAGGTTTCTCTATGCATGTGGTGTGCCATTCAATGTTCTTCGCTCACCCTAATGCCATGAAATGGTACAAGCCATCAATGGTGCCCCTAAAGAATATAGGTGCCCTGGGTATGAAAAAGCTAGAACCGTGGGACTTGACAGGGAAAGAGCCAAAATCAATAGTGCTCTTGGAAAGTTTACAAATGATTGGTCCAACTATGGGGTATCCATTGTATCTGAAAGGTGGACAAATGTTGAAGGCAATCCATTGATAAATATTCTTGGTGTGTCTGCTAGTGGTGCAGTCTTCCTTTCAGCTCGTGACTACTCAGATCACTACAAGACTGGTATTAATATTGCACAACCTTTACTTGAAACCATTCAAATGATTGGGCCATACAATTTCATTCAATTCATCACAGATAATGTTGTTAATTGGAAGGCAGCAGGAGCAATCATTGAGGATAAGTATCCCAACATATTTTGGTCAAGGTGTTTGGTTCACACATTGAACCTTTTGATGCATGATATTGTTAAGATGAAGGACCCTAGTTACCGATGGATTGGTGCCTTGTACAAGAGAGGTAAGAAAATAATAAAATTTATCACCAATCATAGCATGGCCCACCACATTTTTCTCAATCACTCTAGGTTGGAGCTATTGAAGATTGCGAAGACTAGATTTGCTAGCTACTACATTACCTTCAGGATGATTTTGAAGGTAAGAGAGGCATTGGCTAGTATGGTCTCAAGTGATTCATGGCAAGGATTGAAAGACGGAGCTGCAAGCGCATCTGATAGACATGACTTTCAGGAGGTGGAGGACACCGTTCTTGATGGTCAGTTCTGGGCAAAGGTTAAATATGTTCTACAGTTCACCAAGCCCGTTTATAATATGATTCGTTTTGCAGATACAGATCGGTAAGTGTTTGGGGAGGTGTATGAACAAATGGATAGCATGCTTGGTCATATTAAAGACATTGTTGAGCAAAGAGATGCAATCTTGTATGACCATATTCATAAACATGTGGTCAAAAGGTGGGATGATTTGAATGTTCCACTCCATGCCCTTGCATATATCCTTACCCCAAAATATTATTCTCCATCTTGGTTGGCCCAACCTGCACCTGGCAGTGGAGTTAGGAAAAGACCACACACACATCTAGAGGTGCAAAATGGGTATATGCTTGCATTAGGCAAGTTTGTCCCTGATGAGGAGTGTGCTCAAGTACGAAGTGAACATGTATGGCTATGGTGCCACATATTTGCATAAAATGGTGGTGAGGGTGCTTTCATAGGTTGTCAATAGTTGTTCTGTAGAGAGGTGTTGGACCACCTACAGCTTTATCCACAATGTTAAGAGAAATAGTTTGAATATAGAACGAGACGAAAGTTTGGTTTATGTGCACTACAACTTGAGGTTGTTGTCCCATTATTGTGAAGCGGCCAAGAATGATAGAACTTTTTTCACTTAGGACAACAATTCAGAGGAGGCTAATGTGGAGGATGGTGCCATTGCATTAGAGCGCTTGGAGGATGAACTATTGGGTGATCATGAGGGTGATTTGATTCATACATTAGAGATGCCACCCCCAACCACCAGCAGGTTTCCAAATGCAGGAGTTTTTCCTTTAGATTCACAACGTCCGACAATCTGTGGGGGCCATTCATCTTCTTCTTGTGTTCCATGATCACTTCCAACAGCTCCTATTCCACCTAGAACAAAAGAAAAAAATTGGAAGTTTCTCGTGGCAAGAGGAAAACTTAGTAGATTACTAGATAGTATCATAGTACTTTGTATTTCATGTTTATTATAGCCTATTTTGTAAACATTATGGCCTACTTTGAAGTTTGAACTTTAAATTGTTGATTGCATCTTGATTCTTATCATCTTATGATCTTACAACTCTTTGGTATTGAATATGATATTACGATGCTTTGTTTCATTTCATGGTTGATGTTATTTGTTAGAATGTAGAGTTTGTTGATGGCAAATATTATCTGTTGAAATTTGAAGGTTGATGTTGTTGATGATTAATCATTTGATGACAATGCAACAAGTCATAGCTCCTAGATGGTTGATGTTCTATGTGTATTAAATGGTTATATCTAAGTTTTCTATAGCTAAATTGGCATAATACATGTTTTTTTTAATATATATACATCAAAATATATTAAAATATGTATTATATAAAAAACACTCCCAAAATGAAATCTTTTGAAAATTTCACTTTTGGCTCCCGGTCCGCGTTCCCAACAGCATAGCTACTAAGCTACCTTACGCACTTTCTTCTTTAAATATTTTATGAAACACTTTCTAGTACCAATATCCCATAAACATAATTTCATCATCGGACAACATTGATACAAATAAACTACCATGTTCATCATCCAAGTGTAGACTACTATTTCAGGATTTTCCTTTCCACATCATCCAAGGGTAGTTGCTTCAATTTAAGGAGATAGTCTCGAATGATTTCTCTAAATTGTTCCTTTCTCATCAAATGAAATTTTGTTTCAACCTAGACTCTATGTTTTCTCTCTATTATTGTTATAAGTCATCAAATTGAATGGATAAAATATTACTTTGCAGATTCATATTTCTTAACCTTGTCGATATGACTCGATGAATGATTATCAAGAAGCTCATGAAAACTATATTTTTCAACATTGTAGCATTGTTTTTAAAAGCATCCCTGAGATTTAGCCGAGAAACTAGAAATAAATGCTTACAAGTAAATATTCATTATATATAGAATGACAGTGGACACAAAAAATTGTTTTATCACTAAATA
Organism: Pseudotsuga menziesii; assembly: GCA_001517045.1. Classification (NCBI taxonomy): domain Eukaryota; kingdom Viridiplantae; phylum Streptophyta; class Pinopsida; order Pinales; family Pinaceae; genus Pseudotsuga; species Pseudotsuga menziesii. The sequence goes on from LPNX010636249.1 coordinate 326,224, forward strand.
CATCTTTCCAAAAGACAAATAGGTCAAAGCCAGTAAAACATACCCTCTTAGTAACGCCCAAATCATCAGTTATAACCTGGAAGAGCATAACCATGAGCATTAGTGTATGGACTTCATGGTATCTTTTAAATAAGAAAAGAGATTCAGCCCAAGACTTGGAAGGTTCCAGTTTATAAAACTTGAATGAAATCACTAGGAAATCAAAATCCAGTGTAACTGACACAAAAAAGCACAGGTATGACTCCACGCTATGACAAAAAGAAAATAACAATGCACATACAGAACGTATAAAAAACAAATGCAGCATTTCAAAACAAATGAACACAGAATTGTGTCAGGATGTGCTATTTTTCCAACATGAGATACATTTGTGTCTCTTCATTCAATACACATTTTTCTCTACCGTGACTTTAGTCCTAAATAGAAGTCAGTCCTACTTGCGTGAATAATTCAGTATCTGGCATACTTCCTATAATGCACTGCTACTACAGAAACTTGGTCTTTAGAATAAATATTGATCTTCACTCAATCATAAGGAGGTGTGATAATTAATGGAGAGGAATCCATCTATATGACCATCAAGAAGGTAGTCCCAGCCCAATTTTAATCCAATTACAAGTTGTACATATAATTTTTTCTCATAATGACTCCACCTTCAACCAAGACCATGGATAGAGGCCACTCAGCTGACTTGATCTGTTCAATGGATCCTTGGCTCTACATAGACAAGTTATAAGAATGGATAAAATAGAAAAGGAGTTGGGTTAAACCTGGCAGAATTTGTAATAAAAATCCTACTCTATGCAGACGAATATGATACTGACTGACAAAATATTGTGCAGCTTAAACACTTATTAGCATTGGAGGCCTTTTGTGTGGAAGTAAGGATGGATGTGAGCACAGGAAAGACTAAGGTGATGATATTTCACTGAAAAATAAATCAAACAAGACCCAAATTAGCTTCAGAAAGGAATATCTAGATACAATAGGAAACTACAAACACTTGGGCCAGAGTTCAAGAAGAGGCTAAATTGGGATGCATGCACAAGGAAGAGACTTCAAGGCGGATGGAAGACAATCTTCAACTCCAAAAGAAATCCAGGACAGCAGAGGCATGGGATTGAGGCATGAGATGCTCTATCTTCCAGGCACTCAAATGGTAGCAGCCATCAATAACAAAGGTGTTAGACTTTCAGGTTACTCCGAAAGTGTTAACATGTTTGGGGTGCTTTATGAGATTTGAGGTACATGGTGTATGTTCAACCCCTAGATGGTCTGAGATGGATTGTAGCATGAGAGATCGTCTCTGATGGATATGCAGACTTGTGATAGTATGTATTGTGGATGTCAAACCTCAAATGATCACTGGTTCAATGTTATCCCCTAGACCATTGAAGATCTCTTGCCTAGATCGTGGACGTCCTACGTGATGGCCACATGGAGGGTTCACCTAGTGGGGTAATGCCCTATAGGATATAAGGAGCATTTTACATTATGGAGGAGGGCTACAAGCCCTAGATGGCATGTTGCAGCTTGGTATCTTGTTCAAAGGATTGGAAATTTGGAAATGGCTCGACGACACCTAAGGCTTTAACAGTGCTATTGCAAGGTGTAGCTGCCCCAATGGAGTACTTCGCTTTGGAGGATAGATGGAGTCTATGGAGACTCAAGATGGAGTGGTGTAGACTTACATTCCATAGCTACATCACCTTCAGTCACTATTATGCATGACATCATCATTGGAGCTTGACATTTCTATTCTAGAAGTGGGTTGCTTCACTTGTATGTGGCTTTCTTATGTTTAGTAGCCTTAATTGTAAGGCTTAGACCAACATGTGCTATATTGTTAACTTCCCTTGCCTCTCATTTATGTAGAGGAAACCGAAAGCCTTTACAAACAACACATCACATCACACATTCATTTGTATCTCTTCTTTAGAGTGCTCTCTTAGTGATGTGCTAGGGCTCATGAGAAAACCCAAGTGGAGAATATGAGGAGGAGATGGTCAATTTCTCTATCTTGAGATTCTTCTTTGTACATTTGATCTCTCTCTATCGGGCTCTAAGGATTCTTGGTCTCTTAGAGCAAGGTTACTTGGGAGCAGGAGTGGGAAGCGAAATTTTCAAAAGCTTCCAGTTTGGAAGCGTTTCGGAAGCATTTTTTATATAATATATATTTTTAATATATTTTGATGCATATATGCCGACAAATGCTTGTAGAATGTTGAATTAGTCATGGAAAGCATAAACACATGATACCATAAAACATCATTCATCAACCATTAATGATTCAATCAATTATCATATACTAGTGAATTCGTCCAACATAGGTCCATCATCCATAACGTCAAGTTATCAACCTTACAGCTTCATAGTTCAACTTCAAACTTCAAACTTGAATTACCTTGTAATGTTCACAAAATATACCATAATAAATATAAAAGAGTCAATGACTCAAGTTCTCGAATCTCAACAGTGCAGAAACTTGAAAGTACTGTAAATAAGAAAAGTAGATTTTATGGATGTTTCCTCTTACCACAGGAAATTTCTAATTTCTTTTCCTGTGGTCTATGAACAAAGGGAGCGGGATTTTCATCCCCAGTAGCCACCAATGTTGAGCGGCTTGAGCCACGTCCAAGACTTGGTCCTGCATGACACCCCCTCGCTGACGCAGGCAAGGGTTGTGAAGATGAACTTCTAGGCAAAGATGGTGCATCTGGAAACAAGGTAGCAGATGGCAGTGGCATTGTTGCTGCTACTGCTACATGGTCATCCTCATCGACCAAAAGCTCGTCCTCCAAACGCTCTAAAGTTAAGGCTCCATCCTCCAAGTTATACTCCTCTGAATTGTTGTCCCAAGTGACATATGATCTATTGGTTTTGGCCCTCTCACAATAATGAGTCAAGAACCTCAAGTTGTAATGTACATAAACCAAGCTTTCTGCCCGATTTTCATTTAATCAGTTTCTTTTCACCGAGTGGATGAAGCTATAGGTGCTCCAACACCTTTCTGCAGAGGAACTGTTTACCACTTGTGAAAGAACTTTGGTTGCCAATTTATGCAAGCGTGGGCATGATGAGCCATACATGTTCCACCATTCAATAGAAGGCGCCCTATCTCGATCTTTTCTAGCATGCAAAGTACCAAACGGACCAATATCACTGAGGTATTTGCTTAATTCACTACGCAATAAGGCACATTCCTCTTCATTGGGACCAACTTGTCTATAGCAGCCATGTACCCAACCTGTACCTCTGGATTTGTTTGGGGCTTTCTCCTAACCCCACTCCTAGGTGCTGGTTTGGCCAACCAAGATGGAGAATAATATTTTGGTGTTAATACATATGCTAAGGCATTAAGTGGAACGTTGAGATGTTCCCACCTTTTGACCACATGTGTGTGAATATGGTCATACAAGATGGGATCCTTCGATTCAACAATATCTTTAATCTGGCCCAACATGCTATCCATCTGCTCATACACCTCCCCATTTACTGGCTTATCTATATCTGCAAACCGAATCATGTGATAAATGGGCTTTGTGAACTGCAAAACAAACTTGACACTTTCCCAAAATTGACCATCAAGCACTGTGTCTTCCACATTCTGAAAATCAAGCCTGTCAGATGTGGATGTAGCCCTATCTTTCAAGACTTGCCATGATTCACTTGATACCATGCTAGCCAATGCCTCTCTTACCTTCAAAAGGCGCCTAAAGGTGAGGTAATAGCTAGCAAATCTAGTCTTTGCTATCTTTAATAGCTTTAACTTTGAGTGAGTGCGGAAAATGCCATGGGCATTGCTATGGTTGGTAATAAATCTTATCATGTGCTTGCCCTTTTTGTAAAGTTCACCAATCCATTTGTATTCATTTTCCTTCAACTTAATAATGCCATGCATCAAAAGGTTCAATGTGTGAACCAAACACCCAGACCAAAATATGTTGGGGTATTTATATTCAATGATTGCTCGCATTGCCTTACAATTAGCAGCATTATCTGTTATGACTTGGATGACATTGTATGGACCAATAGCTTCAATGTTTTTGAGTAGGAGTTCTGCAATGTTAATGTCGGTCTTGAATTTATCTGAGCAATCATGTGCCGAAAGGAAGACTGCACCAGCAGGAGAGACACCAAGAACATTTATCAATGGCTTACCTTTCACATTGGTCCAACCATCTAATACAATCGATACCCCATACTCATTCCAAGCATTTGTGAATTGCCCCAAAGCATTTTGGATCTTGGCTTTTTCCTTGTCAAGCCCTACAGTTCTAGCTTTGTCATACCCAGGGCTCTTGTATCCTGCTAGAGCAGTGCGGATGGCCTCTACCATTTCATGCCAATAGGGTGAGCGAAGAACATTGAATGGTATGCCACATGCATAGAGAAACAAATACACTTTTGAATCCACGTCATCCCTACCACCTTGATCAAGAAAATTTGATATTGTCTTGCCACGTGATTGCATGGGAGAGAATCCATTGCCTTGGGTGGATGGGCCTCCAGTTTTTGGTGAGCATGAAAGGTCATGGTCATCCAATGATCGTTTTGTTATGTTTTGTCCTTCAAATTCTTCCTTCTTATAGATGGCTCTTTGTGTTGATACCACATTTGGCCAAACAAAAACTCCTACAATTTTTCTTTCATCACATGGCATCTGCCCACATAGATGTCTTCTCACACGGGTATATGAACCTATGTATGTCTTTTTACGGGTTCCACCCCCTCTAGTTCTTTCATTCCTTGTATGTCCTTTTACGAGTTCCACCCCCTCTAGTTCTTTCCTTCCTTGTAACATATTTCAACAAGGGTGTGGGGTCCTCTTTGGTTTTCTTTCGGTTTTCCTCCTCCTCTTCCCCCTCCTCTTCCTCCTCCTCCTCCTCCTCTCCATGGTATGTGCCACTTCCCACTTCTTCATCCTCTTCCTTATTCCTCCTCTGGTTTCCAACCACCACCATCAAAATAACAAATGGCCTCTACCATTTCATGCCAATAGGGTGAGCGAAGAACATTGAATGGTATGCCACATGCATAGAGAAACAAATACACTTTTGAATCCACGTCATCCCTACCACCTTGATCAAGAAAATTTGATATTGTCTTGCCACGTGATTGCATGGGAGAGAATCCATTGCCTTGGGTAGATGGGCCTTCAATTGTTGGTGAGCATGAAAGGTCATGGTCATCCGATGATCGTTTTGTTATGTTTTGTCCTTCAAATTCTTCCTTCTTATAGATGGCTCTTTGTGTTGATACCACATTTGGCCAAACAAAAACTCCTACAGTTTTTCTTTCATCACATGGCATCTGCCCACATAAATGTCTTTTCACACGGGTATATGAACCTATGTATGTCTTTTTACGGGTTCCACCCCCTCTAGTTCTTTCCTTCCTTGTATGTCCTTTTACGGGTTCCACCCCCTCTAGTTCTTTCCTTCCTTGTAACATATTTCAACAAGGGTGTGGGGTCCTCTTTGGTTTTCTTTCGGTTTTCCTCCTCCTCTTCCCCCTCCTCTTCCTCCTCCTCCTCCTCCTCTCCATGGTATGTGCCACTTCCCACTTCTTCATCCTCTTCCTTATTCCTCCTCTGGTTTCCAACCACCACCATCAAAATAACAAATGGAACCAACCTCTAGCCACTACATTCTAACACAAAGCAAATGACAGATGAATAAAGAAGGTTGTAGAGCCTACTTCTTTAGCTCCCGCTCTCCAATGGTGGCAACCTTCTCCTTCTCCTCTCCTCTCCTCTTCTTCTCTTCTCTTCTTCTCTTCTTCTCTTCTCTTGCAAAGTGATAATGAGGTTGGAGAAGAGGGCTTTATCCCACAAAGCCCTCCTCCTTCCCTCCAAAAACCAAATTGCGCCCCTTTCCTCTCTTATGTGGGTCGTGGGCGTCTTTTAATGGGGGAAGCGTTGTAGGAAGCAACGGGAAGCGTTGTAGGAAGCGAAGTTGGAAGCGTCGAGAGCGAAGTCGAAAGCGCGGGAGGAAGTTGTTGCCCACCTATTTCGACTAGGTGGCAACTCCATGTACATGAGGATGTACATAGTTGTACAAATGGTACCTTGGAAAAATCTGAGGATTTTTTCATTTCTGCAGGGCAATTGCCCCTTTGTAAAACGAAATGTCCGCTCCCCTGCGTGGGAAAATTAATGTAATTATATATGCTAGTGTGGGTCATATGATATGTATGCCACACCATGGAACTGGTTGTTAGGGAAGTCCCCTCATCGAGTGTTTTTTCCCTTTCCAATTAATCTTGTTGTGTAAACGACTTTAATTGGTTTGGTTTTTCACTCGAAATCCTCCAAAGTGGTGACGGACGTTCTAACAGTCAAGTCCATGAGGTGGCTAAGGCTTCAAAATGTTATTCATGACCATGCTAGACATTTGTATAGAGTCTTGTGGAGTTTTGTTATGTTGTTGTATTTTTATTTATTTTTTCTAGTTAATTAATTTCACCCCTTGGTGGTTAATTAACTCAGTTTTGATGTAATAATGTAATTGCTCAAGCACTGGCATTTTGTAATAGGGGCTATGAATGCAAGGTAAATTGCTATGAAACCCCCTAAGCCACTGCTTCAAGTCCCATGTCATTCAGACAAGTGGTTGAAGAGATAGACCATTTTTGGCTAAGCAAGGTCTATTTTTCCTAGGGAATTAATTAATTTCCCTAAGTCAAAAATTTAAATTATTTGATTTTGAAGGAAAAAATCAAATAAGGCCATGGTAATTAAGTTTGGGGGGTGGCTAAGCATAGTCAAAATTTCATTTAAATAAACCCCCCATGGTCAAAATAAATGTCTGAAGATCTCCTAAGTGGGGCGTCTCTCTTGTCTTAATAAAAGATAAAATTAAAAATTAAAAATTAAAAAATTAAAGATCAAAAATTAAAAACTTAAAAAATAAAATATTAAATAGAAAATAAAAGATAAAAAGATAAAATATAAGATTAAAACTTGAAAATAAAAGATTAAAAGATTTAAAAATAAAAAGTAAAAGATAAATTAAAAAATAAAAATATAAAAATATAAAATATAAAATTAAAACTTGAAAATAAAAGATTTAAAGATTTAAAAATAAAAAGATAAAAATAAAAAGTAAAAGATAAATTAAAAAATAAAAAGATAAAAATAAAAAATATAAGATTAAAACTTGAAAATAAAAGATTAAAAGATTTAAAAATAAAAAGATAAAAAGTAAAAGTAAAAGATAAAATAAAAGATTAAAGATTATATAAAAGATTAAAAAATTAAAGATAAAATTAAAAATTGAGTCAAAGGAGGCCCCACTTGAGTCATGGAAACCCTAGATCTAAGGGTTAAGCTTTATTGTGACATGGATCTATCTTTTTGACCATTGATTTGAAAAGGCACCCTTGCTTATGATTGGTGGATGGCTTGCAAAGTCAACAAACCTAGATCTAGTGGTGGAGATCTAATCTAGATCTAGATCTAATCTTGGCCATTGATCTTCAAGGGGTTGGGGTTGCTCCTCAACTATATAATGAGGGTCTCACTCCCTCATTAGATGATCATTCATGCTATTGTTATGCTGCCGGAATATTTCCCCACTCTTCTCTCATATTCTTTTGGCTATTGTAATCTTCTTGCCCTAGTTGGGCAATTTAATCAAAGAAATTCTTTGGAGGGACATTGTGCTACATTCTACATTCTTCATGATCCATTTGTTGTGAGGTAACTTGTATCTTTTTTCAGTTTTGCATATTTGTATTAGTCTAGTTAGCTCTCCACAAAGTATTTTGTGGAGAGATTAGAGAGTAAAAGTATTTTTACCCTCTTTTGTGAATGGTTTAACAATTTTTCTTCAAAGTATTTTACAGGGATTGTTAGACATTCATCACTGGGCTTACATATTTTTGCAGATCTAGATTTGTTTGCAAGTTTTCCAAGCAAGGATATCTCTCCAAGGGTTTCGTCTTTCTCAAATTTCAATTCGGCCTTTTTCCTTTTTCCTTCCTGAAACTAGGTTTTATTCACTGTATAGTGAATATAACCCTTGTTTTAGGGCTCCCATCCATTATATATTAGTATAAGCTTTTAATTCTGCTGTTTATATGTAATTTCCAACCTAGAAACATTCATTTTCAGCCACTGAAATTTCTATTTTTTCAATTTTTAAAGTTCAGATTTTTTCTGTAAAATTTATGGGTTGTACACTAAATTGTTCTAACTTTCTGTTCAGTTTTTTTGCAGTAATTTCCAGCAAGTAAGTTGCTGATTTTTTGCAGGTTTTGTGCACAGAAAGAGGGGGTTATGCTGCCCTAAATTGCCTAGAAAAAACCAGCAAAAATTTGGTCCAAAAGAGGCCCTAAACTACACTTCTTCTCTCTCTTTATTACACTGTAAACCCCAAATGAGAAGTTCTCTTTGGGGTATTTCTCTGCTGTAAATTTGTATAAGTAGTTGCTTAGAGTTAGTTTTATTTACAAGTTATTTTTCTGTTTACCCACCTATCTTTGTGACAGACCATCATCTCTGTCACAGAGATTGAAGTGAGGTTAGTTTACTCAGTTTTATTTTTTCTGTTCACCCACCTATCTTTGTGACAGACCACCATCTCTGTTACAAAGATTGTTGTGAGGTTAGTTTACTGCTTTAGCTAGTTGTATTTTCCTGTCTAGTGTTATTTTCAGTTTGCCCACTATCTCTGTGACAGACCACCATCTTTGTCACAGAGATTGTTGTGCGGTTAGGCATTGCTTTAGCTAGTTACAGTTTCTTTCAAGTTTCAGTAATTTTAAATTTTCTGTTAAAGGAAGTAACCATACAACCCACCTATCCGGTGTATCCTCTGTCCACTTGTCATCTCCCTTTAGGGACTGCAAGTTGGATATGAAAAGCAGGAGAAGTGGGGGCTTAGCTTAGTTAAAACAACTTTCATTTTTCTACTACAATCTTCACACTTTATTTTTCAGTCCAAGATCAAGTACCAGCATTTCCCATAAGGGATACCGCTTGGTTGATCTTGTTGATAGTTTAAAATTAACCTTGCATGCTAATCACCAAGATTAAAATTTACCCTTAAAATTAACCAACAACCACTTCACTAGCCCCTGTTCCTCTACTCGGTTATCACCCTTCGGGGTACTCGCGAGATACGACAGGGGATAGAGGAGTCTTAGTTTAATAGGCATCCATCTAGCTGTTTTTCCTGTTGATTAAAAACACTGCCCTCGGAGGCGACTTGGGGTAGAAGACCGTGGGGGGTCTCTAGGCGTTCTATGTCCCCCTTGTTGAGCACCAGGGCATTGGGGTTTGACCTGTGAG
>LPNX010636249.1:335752-353911 GCA_001517045.1 Pseudotsuga menziesii
TGGTTCCCAACTCTAACTTGCCCCCAAGGACACACAAAGCGGGTTGGAGACTTCCCCGTGTCATAAAGTGTGTATTAGGCGGCAACAGAAGTGACAGAAGCGACGGCGAAGCGCGAAGGAAGCGTGTGCTTCCAGACAGAGCAGGGAGCGAAAATTTGAAAGAGGAATTGTGCTTCTGAAATCACTCCAGATCGAGAGAAGCGCGCTTTCGGTTAGCTCCCGCAGCGCTTCCTTTCGAAGCGAGCTTCCAGAGTGGGGGTGAGGGGGGGGCGGGGCGCTTCCCCGCAACCTTGTCTTAGAGCATCTTGTTAGATTTTCATAACTTTAGCAGTATAATTTCATTATTTATTTCATCCCACAATCATATCATTGTTTCATTTTCAATGTAAGTAAAAACAAGGATCACTGAAAGATAGCCATGCACAAGAGACACAAAGAGAAACAAAGATTTATCCTGGGAAACCCAAATGGGAGAAAACCCAGCAAACTTTTCTCAGAAGAAATAAACAATCCAATACAAGAACAATACCAATCATGAAGATTAAGCCTTAGCGCAAGAATGTGTTCTTCCTCCACAAGAAACTCGAGAGAGATAAGATAATAAGATAACCCAAAAAATTTGCTTCACTTGATCTTCGTTTGTCCTCCTTGAAAAGTGCACACTACTTAAGAGAGAGATGTGTGTTGTGTATGTATCAAATGAAGTGTGAAAGCACTTTATTTATATTCTTCTTTTCACTAGAAGTTTCCACAATTTGGTTGGTTTGTACTTTTATTTATTCTTTATTTTATCTTTTATTCATCTTCCAAGCTGGCCTGTCATTGTTGAAAAGTTACCTAGGAAGTGTTTGTTCACCTAGCATTGCCTTGGGGTGAACAAAGACACTTTAAATGATGACCCCTAGTCAAGTTTAATTAATGAAGTGAGATATGCTTTATATTTTTACAGTGTTCCACGGGAATGCGTCCTGAAGGGTCGAGGACGCGTTTCGGCATTTCGCGTCCCGAGGACTCTGAAACTCCATGCGAATCGTTTCGGAACGTCTCACTTTCGGCGAAACTTGGCGAGACGCGAAGCGAAACGTTTTGATGGGTAGCGAAACTTGGCGAAACTTGGGGGGACTTCATGGCGTCCCGCCCGAAACTCCAAAACTTCGCCGAGACTTGTAGGCGTTCCGCCCGAAATTCCGAAACTTCCCTAGGATGTTTTCGAATTTTAATTTTTCTTAATCTACATTTAAAAATCAACAAGTAAAAATCATTAAAAAAAACTTAAAAATCATTAAATAAAATTATAAAACTTATAATTTTATAAAGTTATATATTAAAATTTAAAATTTAAAATATAAAAAATATATATATATATTAAAAATTAAATAATAAAAACTAAATATAAAATTTAAATATATAAAGTTATATATTAAAATTTAAAATATTAAAAAGAAAAAAAAATTAAATAAAATATTAAAAATTAAATAATAAAAACTACATCTAAATTTCTAATTTCTAACCTAAAGGCTAAGATGCAGAATGGTTTGGTCGATGTGCCATTGGTCACTCATGAGAGTGACTTTGACTCATATGGTGACATTCCCATTGATGGTCTTGATGCCTTCATGTAGCAAATGGGTGCAAAGGACCAATCGATGGAATTGACTCCTTGATGCTCATTTCATGTTGATTTATTTGATATTTCAGCTACTTTTCACTATTTTAGCTTGGACTCTATATATTTATAGACTAGATGACTGAGTCTTTAACTCTTTCCTATTTTTGAGCAATCTTAATTTACTATTTTAGTATTTAGTATTTCAATATCTTTGACCTTTGGTGTTACTGTTTATTGTTCAATGTTTACTAGTTTAGTAATTTTAAATTTATTGCAATTTGCAATGTCTGTTCAAAAATTAAAACTTAAATTATCTTGTTGATGTGCAGTATCATTGATTCATTTTTTCAATCACTTAAAAGCGGTGTTACCAACATCGGCCGATCACGGTGAAATCAATAGGAGAAATCAATGCATGTACATACTCGTATATAGCTCAAATAAATAAGCTGCTGGTGGGAGCCCGGATGATGCGCTTGCTTTGTCTTTGATCACGATGACACGGTGTGACGGTGAAACCCTCTGGCTGGATGAATAATCAACCTCCCGGAATAACTGCTCAATGTAACCTGATGATGAACTAGTGTTGAACCTGTATGATCCAACCTGATGATGAACTAGGGCAGATAGTTTTCACTGTCGAAATACACCAGTTAGCTGAGCATGCGCTCAACCCCAACTTAGCTCGTCGAGCTCTTCAATTCGACTACACAAATCAATTATCACATAAGTATCTTCTCCATTTTATCTTTCTTTTATAACCTTCAACTGCGAAAACCCTAACTTTTGACCTAATTAGGTCAGTTTTACTTCCAATTTGCAGTTGACTTGCATGCATGCACATGGAGACTTAATTGGGTGCATGCATCATTAAATAATGCTCAAACGTCATGCATGCAGGTGGCCTTTGGCTCTGGTGGCCCTCTTCGACCCAATGGTGATATAATATTGATGCCCTAGATCTTCTATAGATGGCATTAGTCTTCAGCTGATTCCCTGACTGTCACTACCCGCTCGAACCCACAGAAATCACATAAGTTAGTGGGTTGGTCCTCAATGCCTAGGCAAAACAAGACATTACAGTCCTCCCCGCTCGAATTTGCTTGTCCTCAAGCAATTGTAAAGTTGGGTGCTATAATACCTGTTCTATCTCCCAAGTGGCCTCCTCTATAGGCAGATCTTTCCATTGAACAAAGTAGTCTCTAATGATTTTGTTCCGCAGTTTCCCTCTCGCACCTCTAGGATGCGCTCCGGAATCAGAATCAATTGCCCCTCATCATCAAGGGGGGGGCAGCTCCCAAATCCCCTATATCTGGAGATCGACCTGCTGGACGGTCTTTGAATACTGTTGGACGTTGTGTGGCCTTATCTGGTGGTTTCCTGAAGGGGACAAAACACTCTGCTGCTCCCTCAATATCCCCCTGTCAGAGTACTGCCTCCATCCTGTGTGATGTCACTGGCGTGGGAGGGTAGGTATTCATCCCTGTCAATACTACCTTCTGTCCCTCTGCTCCTGTGAACTCCATCTCCATGGTCTGGTAGTTTGTGGAATACTTCCCTAGGGAATACATCCACTGAACTCCTAATACCACCTTCATGTCAGGTACATCCACCACATAGACTGTCTCCATCACTGTATAATTCCCAAGTGTTACTGTTAATTGAGGAATCCTCTAACTAGACTCCATGGTGTGACTTGCTGCAGCTACTGAAAACCCATCAGAACTCTCAGTCTGAATGTCTCTCCTTTTAACCCTTGCAGCATCAATAAAGTTGTGGGATACCCCACCATCTATCAGCACTCCCACTCTGTGGCCCTGTACGGTACCTCTGATTCGGAGAGTGTGGAATCTAGGAACCCCTGTCATGGTAGCAATGGTACCTCCTGAGGGAGGCAACTCCCTAACTATCTCTGGTGTCTCTCTCTGCTCCTGATCTGGATAATCATCATCCTCCCCATTGTCAGAATAGGCCTCTATGTAGCAAGCCTTTCCCTTCCCTGAACATCTGTGACCTAGTACCCATGGCTCCTGGCAAGTGAAACATAACTTTTTTCTTCTAAGGTCCTGTCGGGTATTATTGTCCATCCATTCTTTCTTGGGCCATTCTTTCTGGACAGGTTTCCTCGCTTCATCTTCAATAGGGGAATTGGGTTTGGGAGAAAGCCCAACCTTGGGTATTGCATCCTGTAAATCTCTAGTCCGTCTGATGGCATCTGCTAGGGTGGTGGGCCTATAAGACTTGACCCATCCCCGTAAGGGTTCAGTGAGAGCCTCAGTGAACAACATAATCAACCTACTCTCTGATATATCTGTCACCATGACTGCTATCCTCTGAAACTCTGAAATAAATGCATCTGCACTACCTATCTGCTTGAGTTGTGCCAGCTCTCTAAAGTGGACCTCAGGATCCTTCCGATCAAACCGCTCAATGAGCCTCTGTGTAAAATCTGGGTACGATGTGATGGTGTTGTGACCCAGTGTCACTAAACCGTGATACCACCACTCATGTGCTTCTCCGTCCAAATGCAAAGTAGCCAATTTAATGGCATCTGTCTCAATCATGGGGTTGAGCTGGAAGTATGTATCCAATTCCTGGCTGGGCCACCCCTAGTGCCCTCAAAGGTAGGGATAGTCAGTTTCCCTACAGTGCGCTATAACTCATAGTCCTGGGTAAATGGCCTATTATAAGCTTTGTGTTTGTTCTTACTTTTAAAGTGGCAAAAGTCAATGAAGGTCATAGCTGAATGGAAGTCCTCTCCTAAAGCTCTATATTCTCTCAAATAGGTACTCATGGGTTCTTTTGGTTCTACTTGTGCTAGAGGCACTACAGCTGGACTATCTAACAATTGAGGCATGGTAGGTCGGAAGGGCTTGTGTATATGGGGATGGCTCTGCATGTTGGTATATAAGTACTCCCTACTACTGCTGGTGGATACCCTATCGCTGTTGAGAAATAAGGGACTATGTGGGGTGGGCCCATTCTTCTCAGTCATTTGCCTGAAGGTGCTCATCATTTCTTTTTGCCCAGTGGTGAGTTCTTTTATGGCTGATATGAGACTATTGAAAGCTATTTTATCATCATCAGCCATTGTTTCTTTGCCTTTTTTAACTGATACTCTCTGTTCCCCAAATCTATGTCCTCTAACTCCTCTTCCCTATCTCTATTCCTCTGTCTCCTGTGAGTAATGTTGTATGGGTCTCCTGGATTCATTTATAATTTTTGTATGCCCACGGCTGGCAAGGAAAATAGCTCTGAAATATGGGGTTGGTAGTTAACAGCAAAAATATGCAGTACAAGGGTACCTAGTTCCAACGCATGAAAGAGAATGTATGGTGTTGTAGATGACTGATATAATGCAAGATAACAATCAAAAGAAGGGATACAGAAGAATGGATGAAGCACCGCCAAATATATCTTTTTGGATAGGTCCTAAACCATTGCACCATGTCACTCTTCACAGATGGTGGGATGCAGTCAAACAAAGAAAATAATTCTGTAGAGACCGTATCTCCAAGCCCTTTTTCTTCTATGAGTGGACTCTAAAGGGTAATCAGCAATACCCTGGTCCAACGAGAATCTGGAATGATGTTAATTTGTTTCTTTATACCACTTAACAATCGAATAATAGAGTCACCAAGCTTTTTCAAAATCACCGGGTTATATAATTGTAAGATACGATAGTAAACGTCCCGAATTAAAAAAGCGTCCAGGCCAAGACCATCTAACTCCCATATGATCTACGTGAACGTGTTCGTCGCTATGTTCAGTACAAATGGATTGCCACACGTGGAGTTGATGAAGAGGTACTTTTGCGGCTTACCTACAGACCTCCGCCGCGATATACAACGACACTTATGTTTGAACCTTGTACGGCAAGTCCCCTTTTTTTCTCACAAATGGATGATTTGCTTCTTGATGCTATATGGGAGCATCTGCAGTCTGCACTTAGCACCGAAGGCACATATATTGTTCAGGAAGGAGATCCAGTGACTGAAATGCTCTTTATCATTCATGGTAGTTTAGACAGTACAACCACCGATGGTGGTAGAAGTGGATTCTTCAATTCAATTAACCTTGGTCCTGGTGACTTCTGTCATGACGGACGCAGGTAAGTCTTTTAGACTTGGTCGCACGATTGGCAGAAAGAGGAATGCGATGTCAACCACAGTGAATAGGCAAAAAGAGGAAAGCGAGGAAAGTCCGGTTAAATGTGGCTTGCCTGATGATCATTTACAACCTGGGAGAATCTTACGCCAGAAGCCCGACAAGGAGGAAGTTCGCGTCACTCCAGTGAAACCCTCACCTATGTTTTCTTCTGGTAAAACTGAGAATTCAGCCGACATGGACTTTTCATCACTACCTTTCGATGTTTTGGTAGAGATGGTCTGTAAACTTGGGCACCATGAACTCGAGCCATTGTCTCGCATTTCAAAGGATTTCAAGCAAGTGGTTAAAGCAGCTAATGAAACGTATTTTGATTTTAAAACCCCGAATCATGGGAGGCGACCTAATCGTTCGCTATTTTTAAATGAATTCCCTAAGAAATATATTTCCATAAGTGATAATCCGTTTGGATGGCCTACACCAATGGCACCAAAACGTGTATTCTTCAAACCCGAACTCGAATCTTTCACAGGTATAAACTTGATCCCAACAAGATTCACTTTTAAATGTTCTTTTTCCAGAGATAATCTGCTTCGAATCCTCCAATTTTCACTCAACTGGGCTGTAGATCGTCGGGTTCCTGTGACCCACGAGACTAAAATCAGGACAATCGTTTCTCTTCAACGTATGCTGGAGAGAGACGGGCAAGAGAGCCACGCCTCACAATGCTTCTACCTAGCCTCACGGCTTGCTCAAAACTCACGACCTCGGTCTATAAAATTCAACTCCCACTATGAAATGAAAACCCTCAATAGATTCCCACTTAGGCTGGCAGGAAAACCAGCTCTGATACCACTGTAATATCGCAAACTGATATAATAGGAAAGCAAACCCCGAACTTTGCATGCATGCAGTTGCATGCAAATATGTGCCCTAGAAAAATACGGAGATGCTATAAAATAGGAGAAATCAATGCATGTACATACCCGTATATAGCTCAAATAAATAAGCTGCTGCTGGGAGCCCGGATGATGCGCTTGCTTTGTCTCTGATCACGATGACACGGTGTGACGGCGAAACCCTCTGGCTGGATGAATAATCAACCTCTCGGAATAACTGCTGAATGTAACCTGATGATGAACTAGTGCTGAACCTGTATGATCCAACCTGATGATGAACTATGGCAGATAGTTTTCACTGCCGAAATACACCAGTTAGCTAAGCATGCGCTCAACCCCAACTTAGCTCGTCGAGCTCTTCAATTCGACTCCACAAATCAATTATCACATAAGTATCTTCTCCATTCACTTTATCTTTCTTTTATAACCTTCAACTACGAAAACCCTAACTTTTGACCTAATTAGGTCAGTTTAACTTCTAATTTGCAGTTGACTTACATGCATACGCATGGAGACTTAATCGAGTGCATGCATCATTAAATAATGCTCAAATGTCATGCATGCAGGTGGCCTTTGGCTCTGGTGGCCCTCTTCGACCCAATGGTGATATAATATTGATGCCCTAGATCTTCTGTAGATGGCATCAATCTTCAGATGATTCCCTGACTGTCAGTACCCGCGCGAACCCACAGGAATCACATAGGTTAGCGGGTTGGTCCTCAATGCCTAGGCAAAAGAGAACATTACAAAAACTCAATTCACTATTCACTTTTCAAAGAGAAGTTTTGGAGAGAAGAAGAGAAAGAGAGGGTTTGAAGAGATTTTGAACCAGCAGGAGAGAGAAGACAAATTCTGCACAGATTTCGAAGAGGACAAAACTGGGCACGAATTTCGAGGAGAGGTTTTCGTACAGCAAGGTTTTGCACGATTTTCGAGGAGGTTTCTGTACAGCCGCCCAAAAATCGAGGAGATTTTCGTACAGTAGGTACAACACAGAAACAAGGAGAAATATGTACAGCTGTGTGCACAGAATTCAAGATTCCGTACAGCAATACGGACAAGACACAAAAATCGAGAAAAAGGTACATAAAATAAATTATGCCCATACAGGCAAAATTGTTGGCACAGTTTCAAAGGTTGAAGTTTGGCACGGGAATCAAGGTTCCTTACAGCAATGAAGGTTCAGTTTTCGAGAAGGAAAAATGATAAGTACTATTGTTTATTTTTGTATTTTATCCTGAAGAAATAAAAATCTCTCTCTCAGATACAAGTTTTCCCTTAGGGGTTTTATCCTGGACCATTGATCAAAAATATCTGTGTTATTTTTCATGTGTGCATGGCTGTTATAAATTTCTGAGTTTGAAATTTTAACTTAAAGTGAAAATTTCTGAATTGTTTAATTTTGAAAAAGAATTCCATGTGTTTCAGTTTAGTCAATTTTTTGTTAAAAATTGTGCATACAAGGGTTTAGACATTAAACCATGCAGAGAAGCTATCAAGCTTGAAACTGGGGTTGGGATTCCCAAAAACTTTCAGTCATTTTGTCTTCTAGGGTCAATTTATTCCTTTCATTGGGGTAGATCTTCTCTTCATTGATTTCCACTTTCTCTGGGACTTCTTAAGAATATTTTCCGATGCTACATTAATATCAACACTCCCTCTTAGTGAGAAAGATATTCTTCTTCAACATTGCTCGTCTTCGGAAGTTCTTCAAAATTCTTTAGGACTTTTTCAATGGATCGTCTTTACTTCTTTGGATATTTATTCATCATAGAAAACTTCTCCTTGTTGATATCTCATCACATATGGTCACATCCTTAACAAAGAGCTCTAATGTTGATTTGACAATACTATACCATACTATAAGAAGTCCTGGTCACTTCTTAGAGCCAATTGTTAACTTCATCATTAGATTAGACTTTGTCTAATATACAAGAAGATAAAATTTCCTTGTAACATAGAATTTGCTTCAATAATGTTCTTGTAAGGGGTAGATGCCCCAGTGAAGTACTTTGCTTTAGAGGATAGATGGAGTCTACGGAGACTCGGGATGGAGTGGTGTAGACTTGCATTGCATAACTACATCACCTTGGGTCACTATTATGCATGACATCATCATTGGATCTTGAAATATTCTAGGAGTGGAGTATTTCACTTGTGTGTGGCTTTCTTATGTTTAGTAGCCTTACTTGTAAGGCTTAGACAGACCTGTGTTATATTGTTGAACTCCCTTACCTCTCATATATGTAGAGGAAGAAGAAAGTCTTTACAAACAACACATCACATCACACATTCATTTGTATCTATTGTTTAGAGTGCTATCTTAGTGATGTGCTAGGGCTCATGAGAAAACCCAAGAGGAGCGTATGAGAAGGAGGTGGACAATTTCTCTATCTTGAGATTTGCCTTTGTACATTTGATCTCTATCTATTGGGCTCTAAGGCTTCTTGGTCTCTTAGAGCGTCTTGGATTCTAGGGTCAGGGTTTCATTCCTAAGAGGCTAGAGATTAGGATTTGTCAACCCTTGGATGTATTTGGCAGGAAAGTGGAGGAAGATGTCTTGCTTTGGAGATAGCGTTGGAGAGATTATATCATTATTGTACTTGGAGGAGTTAAGGTTTGTTGACTAACCCTATCTAGGGCATCTTGGGTGGTTGGATTTTGTCCTAGGAGAGGAGTTTATGGTATGTATGTACTTCATTCATTGAGCATACACATATATAGGAGTTTTCCAGCTGTCAACATATTATGTATATTGCAGATGTGATTTCAGCATTTTATCTTCTTGGGATGGTTATTTCCAGCTCTTAATCGTCTTGCTGATATGACACACTAGAGAAAAGTGAAAACTATTAAGGGAATTTACATAAGATTGAATATAATAGTACGGCCATTTATTGTTGTTGTGTTTGTTGTTATATCTATTGTATAAAAAGTTTAAAATCTGGTTTATGCATGTGAAGTAGCCCTAGAGGACTTGAAACTCACTGGAATGATTGGTATATTTTCTCCTTGAATTGCAGTGAATTTTGGGGATACTAGAAGTGAATTATTGTGATTATTCTGTTCTTGTTTTACATATTAATTTTCAGCAGTCCTAAAGGCTGAAAATTCTAGGGTTAAGATCCACGTAAGCTTCTCAGAAGAAGGTGAATTTTCAGATTTGCATTTATTGCCCGGCGCAAATGAAATCTCAACAAAAAGGATACCCTACAAAGATCCATTAGGAAGACTTAAAAAAGAGCAAAAACACATAGGACATAGCAAATAACTGGCTCAACCTCTGGGACATTGCATAATAAAGCTACCTCGTAGAAAAGGTGTTGAAAATCCAAAAACAATAATGCTACAAAAGATAATAAGTAGAAAAGAAACCCCTAGACGAAGCAGTAGTATGAGAAGGAGGTGGACAACTTTAAACTAAATATCCCGCAGAGAGCAAAACAGGTTTTATGTATTCAAATAGAAAATAAAATTAAAACATTTTGTCCAAAATAAGAGGCATTTCACATTGATTAAGGTGTGAAACAAGAAGATGGGAAGAACACAAGAATGGGAAAAGAGGACATGTCAAGTTTGAAGAAAGTGACTCGTGGACAAAGAAACATTTCCTACTACAGCATTCAACCACACCAAGGAAGCAGCAAAATTATAAAACAGTGTTGAAAATCAGCAACCTGAGAGGGGCATCTAGAAAAAAGTTGGAATTGAAATTTGTGTTGATGTCCACTTAAGACCAAATTAGGTCAAAGGGACTAGTTATTAGAACCAACAATAAGATCCATGCCAAAACATACAGATGAAAAAGGTTCCTCCTAGAATAATATTAATGAAATGAAAAATGGATAAGGGCAGCAGGATACGAAATGACATAAGCATAGGCATATGTGTAGATTATCCCAATAAGTAAAACCGACAAAATGAAGGAGATCCAATGAAAAAAATATAGCCTGCATAAAGATGCAGCTGCTATAAATGGGGAGGGGGGATCTAGCACTACTCATTGTCTAAAACAATAGTGTGGCTGCCAACAGGAAGTGGTTATTGGATATTGTCCTTTAAAGAGTGACCTAAACTAACAGGGTGTTACAGCATGAACTAGCAGGTAAGGTTATAGCCCCAAAGAACATGGCTGCTCAACCGCAACCTAAAGGTGCTACACACTATCACCTTGATCACCAGCTCTCTGCACTTCTGGCTGGCTCTTCTCCAACTCGAGGGGGGATTCTCTATATAGGATTTGCTAGGCTATCGCAATGAGGTCACTAGGTGATTTTTAAGACTTAGCCCTACAAAAACATGGTCATTTTCTAGTACAGTTTAAAGGGGTGATGGGAGGACTATGAATACTAGTGTCAATCCCAAGGACATATGGAGTCTAGGAATAAATTCTCCTCAAACCTTGAAGTGTATGTGTTTGGTCGGAACCTCTGCAACAAAAAACAAGACAAGTCCCTACCTCAAAGCTATTGAAGTTTCATGCTAATTCCCACCAAGGAAAGGTGGCATTTTAGACCCACTTCTCCAACTTATACCTAGCTTGTACCCTAGCCTATGCATGCATGTTTCATGGCCCCTCTTAAGATTGCTACAAGCCACAAGGCTACACCACAAAATATTAAATTCCACTTGAGCAAGACTGCCCCTTGAAGTGAACTAGAAATATAAGCTTTACAATGGCAGAATATAGTAGCATGTTACCTTAACATAGATCCATCAAGTAAAAATCCCAAGAAAAGAAAATCCTTTCACTTCAACCATAAGCTATAACAATTAGGCTCCACACAGAAAAATATCTCATACTCCAACTAACAAATGAATGAGAAGGGAAACCCTTATAAAGGTTGTAGCCTGACCTCATCCTACAATAAAATATTATTAAATCCTTAATACCTATCCTAAAGTGGGGTAAAAATGACAAAACCCCACCAATTTTCAATCCAACACCTAACAAGCTCTTTAAAAAAAGATGGTCAACGCCATAAGTACAATGCATGAGGTACCAATGACCTAATTTTCCTCTAATATATTGATAGATAGATAGTCACCAGAATCAGAATCAACAATAAATCAACAAGGCAAAAGAGTCAAAGTTTTTAATCGGATTGGGAAAAAATTGACAAATACAAAAAATTAAATATAACACATAATTTTTGTTGATTTTCAAAGCTAGCTATGTCCATATACTAAAGGATATCAATAGATGGCCATATACTACAAGATATCAATAGATGTCCAAAATATATCAATTCCCATGCAAAAGATGAGTCCAAATAGATGTCCAATAGGCAGAAACCAATGTTTTAAAACTTGGACTCAACCAATGATCAACTCAGACTCGGACTTAGACTCGGCCATGATTCGGACCAGTTTGAATTTAATGACTCGGTTTTTCAAAAATTACGTGGAATATTCAAATTTTAGTGGGAAAAAATTATTTTAAAGATTCCAAACCATTACAGTGAAATTATGCAAAGTCTACTCATGTATATACCATGTAAGGGTGAGATATCCAAATCAAAATGCATAATCAACGAGGCTCTAAATGGCTTAGAGAGTCCAAAAAACAACACGCTAAGCCTACAAGGCTACAAGATCAGCACCATCAATCATCAAAATCATTGCCTATATTGGGATACTATTCATCAATAGCACCCTATGCCCCCCTCCACTAGGCTCAAACCCTTGCCTCTACCTTGAATCTCAAAGTTGATCCTCCAAGGAAATTAGTCAACACCCTACAATTGTGATGAAACTTCCTAATCCAAGAGTTAAAATA
This sequence comes from Pseudotsuga menziesii, assembly GCA_001517045.1. Taxonomy (NCBI): domain Eukaryota; kingdom Viridiplantae; phylum Streptophyta; class Pinopsida; order Pinales; family Pinaceae; genus Pseudotsuga; species Pseudotsuga menziesii. The sequence goes on from LPNX010636249.1 coordinate 348,147, forward strand.
AGGTAGAATTAGAAAAAGTTTCCTATGCTTAATATGTCATGGAAAGTTTCCTAATTCAACAATCAGCACCACCAACAACAAGGTATATGGAGAGGTTGATGTGCTTGATTAAATGCCAATCCCTTACCCTCGTAAATGATAGGATCCAATGGAAAACATTGCAATCCTGAAATCCTAAGAACTGTTAAGTCTGTTGAATTCTGAATGGGATCTGAAATTCTACTTTTTGCATATGAACTACGATGAGATCGGAACCACTCTCAAACATCATGAAACAATTAATGGTAATGTTTAAAACATAAGTAAAAGGATAGAAAATGAAAGATAAAGAGAATGTCACTTTTGCTTAAAAAATTTAATATTACCATTACTATTGAACACCTCCAACAGGAGAAAACACCTCTAACAAGCAAAATAATGACCAAAAATAATCAAAATCAGGCTTGAAAACTTTTCCTAGGTGCATAGTTCAAAAACTCGACCTTTAAATCATGAGTCAAGGAAAAAATCACAAGTTTGACTCACATTAACCGAATCAAACTCAATCAACCTGAGTTTGGCTCGACCCGAACGAAATTGGCTTGTTTTGAGTGTGATCTAGGTCAAACTTGAGACTTTCCAAGTTTGACTCATGATTCCTGTTACATACATGCATCTATGTATGTATGTATGTATGTATTAACCTCTTTAACAAACCAAGAAAACGTCCATATGATAACCAATTAAGGGATGTTGACCTAAAAGCTAACATTCAAGGTCAACAAAAACGATAATTGATTAATTCCAAGCAATGAAATGCTTCAAAGTGGTAGCCATCACACCACACTTGAGAAAGGATAACTAGGCCCATGAAGAAAAGAGGCCCCACAAAATGGCCCATGCAACAGCCATCCACAAATAAAAAATGAAGTGTGATACATGTGGGATGCCCAAACAAAAATCAAAGTACTAGCTGGAAATCATGGTGAATCTCCCCAGTTGAACCCTAAAGCATCCTCGGCATGCTTTCATAGCAAAGTGACAACCCTTAACCTTTCTCGCAAATCCATCGAATGTGCACAGCCTCAAATCGTCATGCCATAACAGCTCGATTTAATAAATGGTCCATATATGATACCATTGGAAAGAAGTGAAAAGCAGCTTCATGAGACTGACATAAAACTCCATCAAATGGAACGGGTACATATGCTCTACGCTAAGGGCAAGCTCATCTTATAGCTTGCAAAATGCTCGGCATCTTAATGTCAAAAATAATGGGCTCACAGATCCATCTTATAGCTGATAAAATGCCCCTATTTCCACATAGGAAGCATTCATCGTTGTATTATTGTTCCAAACACCTATGTGTATATGCAACGGGTCAAAACAAATTGAAACCACGTGACTCTGCTTGCTTTAGGTTGTGATCGTTTCAATTGACACATTGTTAACGATTTTCCTTGTATTGTTGGTCGCCTATAAAACAATTGGTGTGCCAACCTATTCTCCCAAGCTCAAGGCATGCAATTGTGGCTTGGCTCCAAGTCAAATAACATCAGCTTCAAAGAAACAATAATTTATCTTCTGCACAAGACCAAAATGTTACCAGGTTGGCAATGATGTCCCACTTCAACTCTACATCCTCTAATCGCATAGCTTTGATCTGACTGAATACTTGCCATGATAGCTTCCCAAATGCCTCCAATATAACCTCTGTGTTATACATAAAATTAATTATATTAAAAAAAAAAAAATACTCAATGTAAATATATATATATATAATTTATTTATTTATTTATTTATATGTATATATATAAAGAACTATAATAAGCTCGATGAGCTAGCTCAAGTGGTTGAGCGCTGTAAGTTGTGAGCAGAAGCTCTCGAGGTCAAACACCCAGGTGGTTATACATTGATGTATAAGGGCCTCACTTGATGTCCCTATCGGGTTAGCTCCGTAATCAGAGCGAGGGGTGAGGCCCCTTTAGGTGGGCCCCTCGTGATTTATTCTCGTGGGCATAGCAGCCCCCTAGGAAGTTTGTGAGCCACACTTAAAATATATATATATAAAGAACTATAATAATAATAATAAATATAATTAATAAGAGACATGACTTTATTAAAAGTCATGATATAATACCCATAAAATACATTATAAGCTTTTGTTACTTTTTCAACGTTAACAATCATCAGCAACTCATTCAATATTATGCAGAGTACATTATTATCATTATACATATTATCATATCATCATCACATTCAAGGTCTCCATATCATTAAAAACATATCCAATGGTTCCACTATATATCTTCATCACAATAAGAGTACCAACACCCCAAAAGAGGGGTACAAAGAACTCACCACTAGTTTGCAACACATTATGGGCTTCATATGCATGATCACAAGGCTACAACATGCCAATGACCATATAGCGTCCAAGGGCCATAAAACCACCATATGTGTGGGTTCAAAACCCAAACTCCCAAGGACACCAAGGACCCCATAAGAATGGGTTCCAACATACCATCATATGTGTGGGTTCCAAGACCCAAGTCTCCACATGCAAGAGGATCAAGATCTAAGCTTGTGGACTCAAGGACCCCAAAAGAACTCAACAACCTCAAGACCATCCAATGTAAGCAATGGGCTCCAGCATGAACACATCAAGGGACTTACACACATGAGTCGTAGCATCCATCCAACAACCAATCAAGAGACCAAAACAAGTACAAGCATAACAAGCAGCACAAACACCAGTAACCAAAGATTAACCAGGATCAGGGAACTCGACAATGGACTCAAATGGAACCAAGATACAACTTAGGGGCACTTGACCAAGTCAATGGGTAAACATGGCTTTTGCCATTGTTCCAAGGCCTCCAAGGGCTTCAAGCTTGGGCTTGGACAAGGTCAAAAGGGCTCCTCTAACACAGACAACCACAAACTAAACATTAACCCTCAGAGGCTCCAAAAGGGGCACCAAAGACTCAATAGTTGGCATCAATGACCAGACACCTTTGGCATCAATGACCAGACATCGTTGGCATTAATGATAACTTAATCAACACCCACACCCATCATTCTGAAACCACGCCTATCCACTCCCTATCGCTATCCACGCTAAACTCAAATCCCTCCCCAGGTCTGTATCATCCACTCTCGCGTCAGCTCCATCCCTTGCACTTTCTCCCTCACCGGCGCGTCCTCCTACTCGCGTCACCTGCTTGCCTACTCATTCCATCCGTCCACCTTCCTCTCCGTGGAAATTCCACATTTCCTTCTTCCCTCCACCTCATCCCCATGCCACTGCACCTTGTCGCCTCTCCTTTTCCCTCATTCCATCGCTCCTTCCACTATTGCGAGCTCCTCACGCTCCCCCACATCTACACCCCCCCTCTTCAACCGACTCCCCCTTCGCGCACGCCAGTACAAACAACTCCTTCCCAACTCCACATAAACTACACCCATACCAACACAACAAAAATTAATAAAAAAATAAAATTATAATAATAATAATAACATTAGTATTATTATATAATAAATAAATAAATCATGGCTAGCTGGGAATGTACAACCAACAAGAATAAATCAAGGTTTAGTGTGGAGAAAATCCTAGTAGTCGCCAGAATGGGAGATAAAAAAGTCAACAAAAAGTACACATAACTCAAGGCAAAAATCAACAAAAATAATCATGCATTAACAAGACTCAAGGCAAGAATAGAGCAAGGCATCAGTGCATTCAAGGTAGATCAATAGAAAACTCAAGAGTCTCTCAACAATATCTTGGCCAGACTACCGTCGCACACTTTGTTTCCCTCACCTAGCCATAATCCACCTCTAGACCCCTTCAATTCACCTCCTCCAAATATGCCTAAAACGCCAAGACAACACGACACAACGCCACCCCATGAAGTTCCCTTCTTTCCCCAAACACACAGGTACTAGATAAGGGTAAAACTAGAGTTACCCAAATTTGATGGTGACGAAAAGCAATGCATCGCATGGATCAATAAAGCAGAAGAATACTTTGACATCCATAACATACCTTACAATAGCGAGAAGATTAAATATGTCGCCATGCAATTGAAGGCGAATGCATACAAGTGGTACATGTGGTGGAAGACGACAACCCAAGTCTGTTCCTTTAGTTGGAATAACTTTAAGAACGATCTTCTTAAGAGGTTTCAAGGTGTAACTGGAAAAGGCTTCTTTGCAAAGATCACCAAATTGCAGCAGAAAGGCAATGTAGATGAGTACACATGTGAATGGGAAGCTTTAGCAACTTGAGTTCCAAAACTAACCGATGACCAACATTTGCAAACATACATACATGGACTAAAACTGCACATTTAGGATGAGTTAGAATTACATAACACTTCCACCATGGAAACGCAAGGCGTAAGGCCAAGATCATTGAGAACAAGTTTAAACGATCCACTCAAACGGGGAAACGGGGGAAACGCGACCCTCCAAAATTTTGGAAACGGGGAAACGCGATATATATATATATATATATATATAATTTTTTTTAAAGAACTGATTGTGAAACATAAATGATAAAATTCTTAATCATAACTCCTAAAGGATTACATAATGCAACTAGTAATCTCCAAAAAAGCCTTTATAAATGAGGCTAATACATATATTTCCAAAAACAACCTTTATAAATGAAGCTAGTACATATATATCCAAAATCAACCTTTATATATGAGGCTAGAAGTACAATGCAACATAGAAATAAAGCCTCAAGAGTAAAAAGTGTAAAACTAAAGACTAACAGTCTTCAAGTTCAGCCTCATCAACATAATCCTCCTCAAAAATAGAGCAAGAAGCACGCTGAGTTTTAGTACGTGTATTGGAAGAAGGAAGGCCAATTCCACTTCTAGGTTCCTCATTGACATTCAGGGAAGCAAAAGATATCTCCAAGTCAGGACATTCTGGATCCACATCCCATTCTTTAGAAGGCCCACTGTTATATTCTGGACCCTTACGGGATGCAAGGCAAAGGTTGGAGTGCAAAAAAACAAGATCCCCGACTTTCTGCAAACCCAACCTGTTACGCTTCACAGAATGAATAAAACCATAGGTGCTCCAGTTTCTCTCTGTTGATGAAGATCTTCACAGAAATGAAAGAATATGAATGGCAATGTTTTGCAAATGTACACCATTTGCTCCATGACAAATCCACCACCTAACTGGACTCATGGTGCTTCTCTCTTCCGAAGCTACGACATCTGAATATTCATTGAATCCTCCAGCAAAATTGGCAAATTCTTCCTTCACCTTCCTCTGTAGATCAACAGGAAACATTCGCATACGGGTTGCTTTAGCTCCATTGACCACCTTTCTATCCCTATGTGGTGCCTTCCTCTTCCCATTGCTTTGAGCAATGAGCTCTTCATCATAGAATTTTTCGTTTAGGGCATGTGCTAAAGTATGCAATGGGATGTTGAAATTGTTCCACCTATCAACCATAATCTGTTGCACCAAATCAGCAAAATCAGCATCAACAAATAATAGCTGGGGAGACTCCTGTGAAATGATTTCCATAGTTTTCTCAACCAGGGTTGCGGGGAATCGTCCCCCCCCCCCCTTCGAACCCGCTCCGGAATCGCGATTCCAAGGGAATCGCCTGGGAATCGACTAGGAATCGCGATTCCTAAAACGATTCCGTCTCGGAATCATTTTAGGAATCGCGATTCCTCTGTCTATAAAACGCTCCCTGCCCAAAAGAGGAATCGCCAGGAATCGTTTAGGGTTCGAGCTTCCGAATCGCCAAAAAAACG
>LPNX010636249.1:357158-369312 GCA_001517045.1 Pseudotsuga menziesii
CCGCTTCCCGCTTCTGCTTCCGCTTCCAAGTAACCTTGTTCTCAACCATGGTATCCATGCCATCATAAACCTCTCCCAAGAAAGGTTGGTTTGTGTCAGCATTTCTAACAAGCTCAAATGCAAGAGCTGTGAATTTGAGCAAGAAATCTATCTTAGCCCACCAGTCTTCATCAAGGCACAACCTACGCACCATAGACCCCTGCTCTGAATCTGCTTGCCTCCCCTCAGCTCAAAGATGGCTCACCACCATAGAAACTAATGATTGCTTAACCTCAACAAAGCGGCGCAACATTATGAAGTTGAAGGCATATCTTGTCTCAGCAACTTTCAACAACTCCAATTTGGAGTTTTTACGAAATATTGCTCGAGACTGGTGGTGGTTGGTGATGAATTTGATAATTTCCCTTACATCCCTTGTAAGCTCCTTTATCCATGAACTTTATTGTCAATCTCTTCTAAGATCAAATTCAGGTTATGGACAATGCATGGCATCCAAAAAATGTGTTCATACTTGCTCTCAATAATTAAACCTGCAGCTTTGCAGATTGGTGCATTATCCGTGATAACCTGAACCACCTTATTCGGCCCTATTTGATCAAAAGTTGTGGCTAAAACATTGGCAATGAACTGAGCATCTTTCAGTGCCCCTGAACAATCTTCGACCTTTATGAACATTGGCCCTTTTGATGAAGTGGCAATGATATTTATCAATGGCCTATGCCTAGTAATTGTCCTTCCATCCTAGACAATGCTGACCCTAGAGCTATGCCATGAAGAACGAATCGCTGCTAAAACATCCTCCACAAGCTCCTTCTCCTTCTTAAGTAGAACAGTTCATATTTTTTCATAGTTGGGCAACTTGAACCCTTGAGGGGTTGTGTTAATTGCCCTCACCATATATTTCCTGTAAGGAGACCGAACCACATTGAAAGCGATACCACAGGCATAGAAGGCCCTAGCCACTCTTGTTTCAGCTTCTTTTCTTCCTTGAGCATTATGAAGTTTAGTTATTCTGCTATCTCTGATGGAAGGGGATGTTGATGATCCTCTACCAACAATTTCTGAGGCTGCTTCTTGGATTTGTTGAGGCCCCCTCCTCTTCCTCGCTTCTTGCACAATTCTTAGGTCACTAGTTGGAGCTGGAGGTGCAGCATTACAAAGCATATCATGTCTTCTTTTGGTCCTGTCAGCCTCATCTTTCTCAACGTGATACTTCCTCCTCTCAACTGGGTCTCTTGTTACTAGGCAAGAATCAACGCCCTTTCCGGTTTCATAAAACAAATGAGCCTTCACTCTTGGGTAAGAACCCTTAAACAAACCATTACAAAGAGTACATTTCCATTCCCATGAATCGCTACCTCCACATTTGGCTACCTTTTGCACATGGCTCCAAAGAAAATAATACTCAACCCTCTTGTTGGGCTTAGGAGCTAAATCAAGGGAAGCCATTGTTGCTGCAATAAAAAACAAAAAAATATCTGCAATAAATAAAATGAAAAATGGAAGCAAAACCTCTATGAAAACATTAAAAAATTAGAATGCAACTCTATTGAAGCATGCTGCTCACCAATGAAATATTCCTGTAGATGCCCTTGCGCAGATATGGAAGACTCCTTGCACAAATCACCCTCTCCAAATCGGCTGCTCTCCAAATTGGTTGCTCTCTGTTTGTGCGAGGGAGGAATGAACCCAACAACACTTTACAACCTTTTTTCCTTCCTAACCTAACCTTCTAGACGCTTTCGCTACTAATTAGAAACTCTAATTTAAAAAATAAATAAATAAATAACATTTTTTGGGGCCCACAGGGTATTTTACAGTTGGAAACACGGTCGTATTAAAAACGTGTATGTACAAAACCCATTTCCCATACGGGTATGGTTTCGTACATACGAAAACGCGTTTCACGGTTGTACGGCATGCGTTTTGGGACGTTGATACATGGGGGACGAGGGTGGGCCCCACGTTTCCTGCAACCTAGACTCAAAGTAGCTTCGACAAAAACTATTCCAAGAAGAATCCTCCCCAATTAGCAAATACAGGAACTTCAAGATATACGTCGCCTCATTTAAGGGAAGGAGCAAAACCCAGTTTAGAAGCCCAGAGGATGAAGGAAGGAAAGCGCAAATATTGTGGAGAGAAATGGGATCTTAAGCATAGATGTTTGCGAAGGAGCAACTCCAGGAAGTTGTATGTTTGCAAAGCAAAGAAGAAGAAAAAGTCTTGGAATGTGAAGACTCAAGTGAGGAGGATACAACAAACCAACATGACTGCCACTCAGAACTAGAAGATGACACACCAAAGATATCATTAGCCGCCATTACAGGGATATACCAACCACAAACAGTAAAGCTAAAGGGACATATCAAAAACAACACTGTCTCAATTCTCATAGATATTGGCAGTACCCATAACTTTGCTAATGTTAATCTTGTTAAGATATTTAACTTATTCGTTTTCCCAATGTCTAACATGAAGGTTATGGTAGCAGATGGCAAGAAGATTGAAAATGTGGCAAAATTGTAAATTTTCCTTTAAAATTCAAACTAGGGCTAAACAGTATAGTTAAATTGTTGCTAGAAACCACACATGAATTTCTTTTACTAGTATTGCAACAGAAAGTAAATAATGAGAAACATCCACAACATCATATAAACATAGACACAGTATTTTGGGTATGGAAACCCCCGGATAAAACCCAAGATGGGAAAACCGGTTGTAATATCCCAAATCCCGATATTTTCTATTTCTAAGCAAATATGTTGATACAACTGGGCATGCAAACTGCCATGCAAAAATCCCTATTTTATAGCAAAAATTAGGGTTAGGATTTGTGGGATAGAATGAACACTTACCACTGATAAGCCGGCTAGACTGCTTTTGAGAGAGTATGCAAGCACCGAGAACTGAATCGGAGATGGACAGATATCTTCTGCTTCCGGTGAAACCCCAGCAGCAAGAACCCAAGTCAGAAAAGGGTGACGCTTTTAGTGAAGGAGGTGTCCGATGATGCTACCGATTTGCAGGACTGATAGCCTTCCCGTGCCGGAGAGAATGCCTGGTACATGTGGAGTTTCTGAGGTCTCTAGGCAGGATAGCGACTTGCTCCAGAGAGGCAGCTGCTCACACCCCCCTTAATCCCGAAATAGCTGGTAACTGCTCCGGATGAGCACAGACGGATCTGATAATCACCGGGTACCGGAGTATGGTGCTGATGATGAGAATGGTGCCTGAGTTTCGGAGTAAGGCTGAGATCTTAAGGCCCAGCAACTGATTAGGGCTTTCTGGCTGAAAACCCCCCCTTACGGCTGCACACGTGTCCCTGCAACGATCTATACCATATACTGGATAACTTATGAATGAATGTAAGAGCAAATGGTGAACCTGTATGGCTTACCCTGAATGAGACTAGGACAGATGTTTCACTGCCGAAATCTCGTTAGCTGAAGACTCTGTCTCCAACCCCAACTGCTGTGCGGCACGCTGTGCTGCTATCCAAGAGCTCCCAAAATAATAATCATCAAAAGTGAAGTCTCCTTTCGCTTTATCCTCCTTTTATAACTTTCAACTGCGAAAAGCACAAATTGTATGGTTTCCAACCACCCCAAACTCAATTGGTTACATCACATCAGATGGAAAGGCTAATTCGAAAAGGAGCACCTGCTTGCATAATTCAATGGCAAGAAATGGAGTTGCTAACATGTGAGGAAGATGACTGCAAACCACCGGAGATACAAGAGCTAATCCAAAAACACCACAAGGTATTCCAAGAGCTTCTGATGGAGCTCCCACCAAACAAGAAGATTGAACACATAATTGAGATAGAACCAAGGGCAAAACCTGTCAATATCAAACCGTACAGATATCTACATCACCATAAAATAGAGATCAAAAGGTTAAGCCAAGATTTGTTAAAATGTGGAGTCATTTCAAAGAGCAGAAGCCCTTATGCAGCTCCAGTAGTGCTAGTTCGAAATAAGAATGGATCTTTCAGGTTGTGCATAGATTACAAGGTAACAATTAAGAATAAATTCCCTATCCCATTCATTGATGAGATGATGGATGAACTTCATGGAGCTAAGTACTTCTCAAAATTAGACTTGAGATCAGGATATTACCAAATCAGGGTCAGATTAGAAGATGTGGCAAAAACTGCCTTCCGTACTCATGAGGGCCATTGTGAGTTCAAGGTAATTCCCTTAGGGTTAATTAACGCTCTAGCCACTTTCCAAGCTGCAATAAACAAATTGTTCCAGCCATATTTGTGAAAGTTCGTGTTAGTATTTTTTGATAATAACCTCATATATAGCAAAACTTGGAGAGAGCATGTCTAACACTTAGATCAAGTACTAGCCATCTTGGAAGAACATCAGTTTTTTGCAAAAATGTCAAAATGCACTTTTGGAAAAGAAGAAGTGGACTATGTTGGCCACATAGTAATATCAAAGGAAGGAGTCAAAGTTGATCCCAGTAAGATCAAGGCAATCACCGACTGGCCCAAACCCGATAACATCTCAAAATTAAGAGGGTTTCTAGGCTAAACAAGGTATTGTCGAAGATATGTGAAGAATTGCGCCCATAAGACTGCCCCTCTAAGAGATTTATTGAAGAAAAATTCATTTCAATGAAATGATGAAGCTGAAAAATGTTTGAAGTGTTGAAAAACACTATGTCATCAACGCCAGTATTAGCAACCCCGGATTTTACAAAACCCTTTGTAGTTGAGTGCGATGCTTCAAGATTCAGGATAAAAACAATCTTTATGCAAGAGGGTCATCCAATAGCATTTGAAAGACGGAAGCTCAATAAGAGAGAGAGTTTAAAATCAATGTATAATAAGGAAATGCTTGCCATTATACAGGCTCTAACAAATGGCGACAATACCTCCTAGGGAGCAAAATCTTGATGAGGACAGACCACAATAGTCTTCAAAATCTCCTACAATAACAAACATTGTCAACTAAACAATAGAATGGATAGAAAAAATTGCTACATTTGACATGGAGATACTACATAAGCGAGGAAAGGACAATGTAGTTGTTAATTCCCTTTCCCGAAAAGATGAAGAAGTCATGGCTTATGCGATCTCAGTTGCAATTCCAAACTGGTTAAATGAAATCCGAGGAGAATATGCCAAGGACCCAGACACCTGGGCCTTAACCAATGATCCTAATCGAGGTCCAAGACTCGAATGGAGGAATGACATCCTTTGGTATAAATCCCTACATCTAGGTTTAGGACCAAGGTGTTGATAGAATCTCATGATTCCCCAGACACAGGAAATGTAGGTATTTTCAAAACTTACTACAATGCCAGGCAATCGTTCTACTGGAAGGGGATGTATAAAGACATTCAGAAGTATGTAGCTGAGTGTCACACCTGTCAAAGAAACAAAAGCGAAAATGTTGTGACTCTAAGGCTACTCCACCCGCTTCACATTCCAAACCAGAAGTGGGAGGAAATATCCATGGACTTTATTGAATGGTTTCCCTTATCCGAAGGCGAGGACAAAATCTTCGTGGTAGTGGACCAATTAACAAAATATGCACATCTTATGGGTATTAAGAAAACTGACTCCGCTAAACAAATCGTTGAAGTGTTCTGTAAAAATATTTATAAATTACATGGATTTCCAAAAATCATCGTTATTGACAAAGATGCCAAATTCACAAGCAATTTTTTGAAGGAATTCTGCAAACAAATTGGGATTACTTTTAACATGAGCTCAGCCTATCATCCCCAAATAGATGGACAGATGGAAGTTGTTAACAAATGTTTGGAATCCTATCTTCGTAGTTTCGTCACTGATAACCAGAACAAATAGTTATAGTGGCCACACCATACGGAATGGTGGTATAACTCCCCCTAGCATACATCCACCAAGATGACACATTTTCAAGCATTGTATGGTTATGCGCCTCCCAGATGGAAGGAAATTGTTCAAGGTGATGCAAAAGTGCCTACAGTAAAAAGTCAACTCCAAGAAAACCAAGGAATAATGCAAGTACTTAAGAATAATTTAACTATGGCACAAAATCGTATGAAGCAACAAGCAAATCTACATAGAATAGAACGAGAGTTTGAAGTAGCAGATTGGGTATTTGTGATACTTCAGCCATACAAACAATTGTCACTAAAGCAACAAGGTAAGAATAAACTAGCTCCCAAGTTTTATGGACCATATCAAATTATCTGAAAGATTGGACCCGTAGCATACAAATTGAAGTTATAATATAAGAGTCGAATTCACAACGTTTTTCATGTCTCGAATCTTAAGAAATTATCGAGCCAACATCAAACTAGTCAGACGAAACTTCCTACCTTGGACGAAGAAAGAAAACTTGTATTAGAACCAGAAGCCATCATCAACATCAGAGAAAGAAAACTATGTTTTCGGATAATCAAAGAATACCTTATTAAGTGGAACAATTGTCAAGAAAAAGACGCTTCCTGGGGAACCGAGAAGTTCATTCAACAGCATCCATCATTACCCTACTTTGAGGACAAAGATTTTTAAAAGAAATTGGCAATGTTTTACATAAAAATAATTATTAAAAAAAATACTCAATGTAAATATATATATATATATATATATATATATGTTTAAACTTTATCTGTATATATATATAAAGAACTTTAATAATAATAATAAATATAATTAATAAGAGACATGACTTTATGAAAAGTCATGATATAAAACCGTCAAAGACACTATAAGCAGGATTTCCAAAGGTAAAAACATATATCCAGAAACTTTTTTACAAATATAATTTTTTTTACAGAAATCGTTCACGTTCTTATTTGTTTCACTATGCCACAGGGTTTGGCAAATTTCTTCCTTGAAATTCGAAATTCAACGAATTTTAACAAAAAAATTGAATTTGTTTCAGTTCGACGAATTTTAAAGCCGAACTCCAAGTCGAACCGAATCGAACCTCAACGACTCAAACTTAAACAAATCGAACCTCAACAAATTCAAATGAAAAAATGAATTTGAAGGCAAATTTTGCCAAATTTAAGGTTAGAATTCGTTTTTTATAATAGTCAATTTTTTTTACCTCTACCCTACACCCATAGCTGCTCTCATCTTCGTGTTTGTTGATGCCTGTGTCCTCTGCTAATTTGGTCGCCCGTCAGCCGCATTCGTTGCTCTCCTACTCATACGAATCGTTGCCACAATTCAAAGTTGAAACTTCAATGCATTGTCGAGTGCTAGGTGGAGCTCCTACAGCTTCCAGCGATAAGGCCTGGTTGTCTGGGTAACTACTAACAACCAACAGGCATGTGGGTTTGAAACTTGGGAGGCAACTACACACTACAATAGTGACGCAATCAAATGCCCACTGCTCAGTGCTCCTATAGCCACAGGGTCTAGCCAATAGCGCAACAACCAATAGGTCCAATGGTTTGATTTTAGCCATCTCATAGTTGCACATTCCACTTGTTGTCAACATGTCACTGAGTTGCACTGTGCACAATCCACTTTCTGTTGACCTGTCGCTGAGGTATGTTTTATTTTGAAGTTGATATTTGATGTTGCTAAGGTATATTTTATGGTATAATTTATTTAAAAGTGTTTATATATATATATCAACTTTAAAATAAAATATATAATATATATATATATCAAGTTTAAAATAAAAAACACCATAATATCAACTTTAAAATAAATATATCATTATATATATTTTGGCAAATCTAATGTCAAGCCTCATCCCAAAATTCATAAAAAAATTCGAATTCGAACAGAATTTCAAGGTCGCCAAACTCAAATTCGAACTTGAACCATGTGACATAGAATATAACCATACCATGAATCAAATGATCTAGTTACAGAAAATTATGAAATCGGCAAAGGTACACTCTTCCAAAAGCAACTGTAACGGCAGCAATCCCTCAAATTGGCCTCCTACCATATATCAGTCAACGCAAGATGAAAAATAAGTTTAACGCAAGCATGGAAATGCCTCTCCATTCTTCCAATCACGCCAATACCCATTGTTGCATGTTGCCTAAAATCAATCACAACAAAGTATTGAAAATCTTGGTGTTGTAGAAAATACACAAGGGTAACCTTTATATGACCTCCATCAAAAGGTAGCACATGTCCGTGGAGATTTTGCGCACTGATAGATTCAAGTATGCCATATGAAAACAAACCCTTTCTTCTCTCCATAGCACCCTCAAAACTACTTACTGGGGTTACCTCTATAAGAAACACACTCTGAATATGCCCATAATCTACAAAGTCTCCATTGTGTGCCTCTCCATTCTTCCAATCACGCCAATATCCATTGTCACATGCGGCCTAAAATCAATCACAATAAAGTATTGAAAATCTTGGTGTTGTAGAAAATACACAGGGGTAACCTTTACATGACCTCCATCAAAAGGTAGCACATGTCCGTGGAGATTTTGCGCACTGACAGATTCAGGTATGCCATATGAAAATAAACCCTTTCTTCTCTCCATAGCACCCTCAAAACTACTTACTGGGGTTGCCTCTATAAGAAACACACTCAGAATATGCCCATAAATCTTTGTTCTGCTTTTTGAAGAAAACATATGCAACTGAGAATCAGCCCAAAATACAAATAATGTTTCCTCGCTATTGTTGAAAGGTGATAAGTATTTGTCAAACAAATCTACAAAGTCTCCATTGTGTGCTCAAACTAATGTTGTTTCAGTATTGTTGTAGGTGGCATAGAAATTACAGACCTGGACAATCTGCACATCCATAGACTCCATGCATCATTTAGAGCATAATCAATATGAAACAAATCTCCTCAATTAAGGACCCAAGGCATTAACCCATCACCCCATGAAACACAAGTGAATACCCTATACAAATAGGTGGGTAAAACAGGTCCCCATGGCCCATCCTAGGTGATATTGACATACCCTAGTGGTAGTTGAGGCTAAAGGAAAGGTAAAGACCATTTCCAACATCTAAGACAGAAGAAATTGCAGTTTTTTTTATGCTGAATTTTCAGCTTGTTAACCCTTAGATTGCATGATGTATACTCAAGGGGCAAAGACATTGATGATCCAAATGAAGTTCAATGCATGGCTTGTCTAAGCCAATGATGTAAATTGTGTCATTTGTATCAAGTCATCCATGGTTCTGGTATAGTGTAATGTAATGATATAATTGAGATGTATCTGCTATCTTGTATATGTAAAGGACCAGTTATAATGCATACTCAGCTCCCCCATGACAATTGCATCTGGGGAATGTCTCTTGAGTATTCTTTTAACAAAAGAAGATTTACATCTTTATGATCGTAAATCTACCAAAGTTTTTTAATCAAAAATCCTCCAAGCCAAGGACATTTCCTAGGTGCAACATGCCCTATATTTGAGCACCCGATCCCTAAGAATCAATGTTGTTATCACCAACCTTGAAGCTGCCTGTGCAAGATGGATCCAGGATGGATGGTAGAGGAACAAGCAACTAAGGAGGTGGAACCCAGACTGCCTAGACTCCCAAAGAAATGGTTGTCACGCCAATCAAGGCAGTCTTTGCTTTATGTTGTCTGAGTCCAAGACAACAATGGGGGAGACCCAAATCTGCTCCCGATAAGAGAGATCAAACCTAGACACCAGATCAGGTCAAAACAAACTTTGAGGTACGTAAGATGTAAGGTGTTCAGAAACTCTAGATCTACAATAGGATTCAGTAGATGGATCAGGACTTCAGCAGTATATTGGTTGATCCAAACCAGTAATCGGATGACCTTTGGGAGAAATGGTTAGATCTAGGGTTTTGGTACTAGCAACTAGAGAAGATGATCTCTGCCTTGGGAAGCGTAACCGAGGCAGGATGGGCAGGAAAATAATCGGGACTATCTAGTACCTAGCTAACAGACTCAATGAAAAAGGTGAACAGGTGTGATTGTCTGACTCATCAAGAAACAACCAATTTCATGGGGAAGAGGTCAATTCAGGGCTAGCACTAAGGATGGGAGATCAGTGCCTTTCGTGCATTGGGCAATGGAGTCAGTATACACCCAGCGTTGAGGTGAACCCGCCTAGGGTAGACCCTGATCTGTGGACCCAGATAAGTGTTTTGGTCTGGATGGCTCAGTTAAGGCAAGAATTCAGTCAAGGAAGGCTAGCGCTAGGGTTGGATGAGACAGATCTATTGCTCTGAGGCCACCAGCAGACAACCAGCTCAGCGTTGAAGAAGAAATGGGATCAGGAGGACCTGATCTACACACTCGAATCAGAGAAATTTAGGAAAAGTCAGATCCCGGAAAAAGTCAAAGTTGATGAATGAGGTTGAGAGGATGAAAAACTGATTTCTTCAGATCTAGGACAAGCAAGCTAGATCTAGCTCAGCGTTAGGGGTGTTCTGGAGTGCTGAGGACCCGATCTATCAGCCCAGCCTGTCAAATTTCGGAAACAGTAAACTCCGAAAAGGTCCAGTTTTTCAGTGCTGGCGCTAGGGTTGTTTTTAGTCTAAAATTCAGATCTAGGTCATGCTGTCATGAATCTGGACAGCGTTGGGGGTGATTTGGAATGTGAGAGACCCGATCTATCAATCTATGAAGTCAGAAATCAGAAAAAATCAAAACCCTAGCAGGTCAAATTTTCAGTGGAGGCGCTACGCAGTTTCCAAACAATATTTCAGATCTAGGTTAAGGATTTTCAGAAAAATGGAAGGAAAATAAGTACAATGGATTAAGATCTGCTAAAGAGAAGAGAATTACCTGTTAGATCGTACCTAGAAATGCTTGTAGAATCCTTAACAGTGATGATCCTTGCTATCCCAATCAATTTTGGAAGATCCACGTGATTTCTATGACGGATGTAAGCCCCAAGCCACCAATGCGCCCCCTACCTTGCATGAGCAAACGTCAACAATATCAGATTTTGCTAAGACAAGATAAGGAAACCTAATGCTATAAGAAAGTAAAAAGAAGTAATCATAGATCACAATGACACTAATGAAAACCCCCTGATCCAAGATGAAGATAACCGAACGAGTTGAGGTCCCCCTGCAAAAACGCTCCAGCCAAAATGCCCTCCTGTAGACAAGACAATGATAGCAAAAAAAATATAGATCTCACATGAATTTCCACAATGCTAGGAAGCAGAAGACTATCCAATCACCATTTGAGAACATCAGATGCAAAGCAAATCCAGAAAATATCCACAGAAAAATCTTTCTATTATTCAGATCCAAGAGCCAAAGACCCCCTACAAATGAGAATCTCTCTCCTTTAAATAGAAATGAAAGAACCACAATGATAACTGAATCCTAACTACTTTCAAAACGAGTGGCTAAGATTAAAAGATAAAGTATTCTAATCAATCGCTGAGATGAGCTCAACATACAATACATGGATCAATATAACCATAAAGTACCAAAGTGGATTAAAACACCCAACAAGAGGGTACCCCACTCAACAAGAAATAAATGAAGCACATGGTGGGTCCATAGAGTGTTAACTAACTCCCTATGGGTGCCTCATGGCACAATAAAATAATATAACATTTTAATTCTTTGACTTTGTGCCTCCTTGAGAAAATCATGAGCCTCCCAAAAGCTCCAAAAAATAATATAAAATGCCCAAAAAATAGGTGTGGGCCCAATCAGGTGCTGCAACTGCTGGAGAAGGTGCGGAGGACATCACTCTCATCATCATGACTCATCCCATGTCATTTCCTTGCATCAGTAGCCCAAATCGATTTCTTCAATAGCCATTTAATCATTTTTTAATCTGCCTCAGGAAACATGAACCTGCCAAAACAACCTCCTAGTGTGCCTGCGTTGTCAAACTGAGCCCACCATGCTCTCTGGAATGGGGGTACTATGGTACAAACAAGTGGTTGCACCCCCTATGTCCATACAACACCCTAGTAGATCCAAATAAAACATCTCCCTACTCAGACACATCATCCTGTGAAGCAAAACTGCATCAGAAAGGTAAAATGAGCCTGATCATTTCTGCAAGTGCTTGGAATTGAAAATAAACTGTCTCATTAAAATCAGAGAGTCCAAATCCATCTAGGGTGTATACTCATACCCTTTCCAAGTCTCTACCTGGTCATCAACCATATCCAATAGACAATATAACCATCTGTAAATGATCAAATACCAATAATATAACTCAGACTATCATCCATCTGCTGCAAGTGTTATAAGGCT